>JAODAL010015613.1:0-83261 GCA_025379985.1 Phyllomedusa bahiana | reverse complement strand
TAGTCCCCCCATTTTTTCCCCGGTTTGATGCCCCCCTTTGTTCCCGGGTAGTCCCCCCCTTTTGTTCCCGGGTTTGTGCCCCCTTTTTGGCCGGTAGTGCCCCCACCCTTGTTACCCGGGTTTTGTCCCCCCATCTTTTTTAGTTGGTTTGTTCCCCCCTTTTGGTTGCCAGGTAGTCCCCCTTTGTTCCCCGGTTTAGTCCCCCCTCTTTTTCCCAAAGGTAGTGCCCCCTTTTTTGGCCAGGTTGTGCCCCTTTTTTGGCCAGGTGTTCCCCCCCATTGTTCCCAAAGGTAGTTGCCCCATCTTTTTAGGGGGTGTGAACCCATCGGTTGCTAGGTAGTGCCCCCTTCGGGTTAGTTTTTTCCCCCAATTTGTTGCCAGGTTGGTGCCCCTCTGTTCCCGGGTAGTGCCCCCTATGTTGCCAGGTTTATTCCCCCTTTGTTTGCCGGGGTAGGGGCCCCCTTCTGTTGCCGGTAGTGCCCCTTTTTGTTGCCAGGTAGGGGCCCCCATTGTTCCCCAAAGGTTTGTTCCCCCCATTTGTTCCCAGGTAGTTGCCCCATTTGTTGGGCCAAGGTAGGGCCCCATCTTTTTTAGCTAGGTAGTCCCCCCTCTGTTCCCAAAAGGTGTGCCCCCTTTGTTCCCAGGTAGTGCCCCCCTCTGTTGCCAGGTAGTGCCCCCCTTTTGTTCCCAGGGGGATGCCCCTTTTGTTGAAAGGTTGTGCCCCCAATCTGTTAGTGGTTTAAGTCCCCCCCTTTGTTCCCAGGTAGTCCCCCTTTGTTGCGTGGTGTGCCCCCTTTTTTTCCCGGGTTTAGTGCCCCCTCTTTTTGCGGGTTGATGTCCCCCCCCTGTTCCCCCGGGTAGCCCCCCCTTTGGGTTCCCAGGTGATGCCCCTCTGTTCCCAAGGTATTTGCCCCCTCTTTTTGCCAGGTAGTGCCCCCATTGTTGCCAGGTGATGCCCCCTTTGTAGAAAGGTAGTCCCCCCTCTGTTGCCGGGTTTAGTGCCCCTTGTTGCAGGTAAAACCCCCCTTTGTTGCCAGGTTTTTTGCCCTCTTTTTTAGAAAAGGTAGAGCCCCCCTTAAAGCTAATAAAAATAAAATAAAAAAATTTCCCACTCCCCCTTTCCAGGCCCTGAGCGCGGGCAGCCCCTCCCCGTTTCCCCTCAGCGGCGCAGGGGGGGAAGTGAGAGCAGCCCGCGACCCTCCACCTGGCCCGGGTCACTTCCCCCTGCCCCCGTTTGATCTGTATGCACGGGGGCGACAGACAGGGGAAATACAGGGGGAGGAGGGGGGAAAAGGTTTGCGATCCCCTCGCCCCCTCCCCGCCCAGTGAGCCCGCGGGGGCGGGGGGGATGGGGGGCCCGTTTCCCGGCCTTTTCCCCGCCTGTAGGGAGCCGGTCCGGGGCGCAAGGTAGCGACCAGCGTTACTTTGCGCCCCCCGGGTTTAATTTTAAAGGGGTCCCCCCCCCCTGCTGGGGGGCGGGGGGAAAATCCCCCAGTTTCCCCGGGGGGGAGGGGGGGGGGCCCCCAAAAATTAGGGGACCCCCCCGCCAAAAAAGGGAAGGGGGTTGGCATGTTTGCCTATAACCTCCCTTTAGTTTTCAGGGTTGCGTTGGGGCCTATAAAGCTATTTTATTTTTTCCTGCTGGGGGACCAAAAACCCTGCCTTTATATACCTACTGGGGGACCCCAAAAACCCCCCCAATAAAACCTGTGGGGGTTTCCATAACCTCCCCAATTACCTGCGGGGGGGTTTTCCAAAAAACCTCCCTTTATGCTGCGGGGGGAAACCCCTTAACCTGTCCTTTACCTGCTGGGGGGCCTTAAAATGCCTATTCCTTTAAAAGGGGATCCAAAAACCCTTGCCAAAATTCCTACGGGGGTTTTTTTAACCGGGCCTATTTTTCCTAGGGGGGAAATTCAAAAAACCTCCCCTTTACCTGCTGGGGGGGACCCATAACCTGCCCTTTCCCTTTGCTGGGGGTTCAAAAACCTGCATTTTCCCTGTGGGGGACAAAAAAACTACACACCTTACCAAATGGGGGGGAATTTTATAAAGAAAATTTTAACCACCTACTAGAGGACGTTTAATTTTACTGGGGGACCCTTTTACCTTTTTTGGGGGAAACAATAATTTACTGCGTGTGAAGTCGCCTAAAACAGTCTTAACCCGGTTGTTAAGGCCCCCAAGAAAATTTTGGTCATTTTGTTTTAAGATTTTGAAAAACCCGGATAGCGGACTCCTTTGGGGTTTTTTAAAAGCCAGTTTTTTGGGCCTCAAGTCGATTGTTAAGGGAACCTTAGCAATCGACTCCGGGGGACTAATTTTACCCCCAGGTACCGGGCTTCCCCCAAAGTCCTAAAGCCCCTTTTTTTAGGGTTTGCTGTTACCCCGGGGCCCCCCCTAAGGGAAAAAGTTCGGGCCTTTTCCCTTCGGTAAAAGGGCCCTGCCCAAAGGGCCCCTAAAAAAGGAAAAGGGATGCCCAACCCAAGATTTCCAAAGTTATATGGGGCGATGGGGCTTGGGATGACATCCATTAACCTTTGGGAAAGGGGGCCCGGGGGCCCCCCCATGAAAAACCCGAAAAAGGCGGGCCCAAGAGTAGGGGAAGAGCCCGTCCGGGTAGCAAAACCCGTTTTCTTTTTTGGTTTTGTTGGGGTAAGGGGGAAACTTGCCAGTTGCCTTTAGTAGGGCGGGGGTTTAGAAAAATATCTTGCATGCCCCCCAACCTTCAATTAGCCCCTGGGCCCCCGGGCATTGGGTACGATCAAATTTGGGAAAACTTCATTAAGTTTCCCGGGAAATTTCTTTACAAAAGCGCAATGAGCCGCCCGGGTTTTTGGGGGGATGAGCAAAAAGGGGGTTTGGGACCACTCGTTCTTTGGAATATTCAATAACCCCGAGGTCAAACTTTCTTCTTTGACCTCCTAAAGATATGGGCCCGTCACGAGCCTCTGGAAAATTTGGTTTGGGTTTTTTAAAATTAAAACCTTAACGCAGGGTCACGTAAAATTTTCTTTGTTTTTTTACTTTTAGTCCCCCCTTTGGGGTTTCCCCCGGAGAAAAACACCCCTTGTTTCTCTGTATAAATTTCCCAAGTGTCTATGCTTTTTGGGAGCTTTGACAGGGCCCTCTGATACTTTTTCCCTTGGGAAAACCCCACTCTGGGGGGTATTCATTTCCCGCCAGTGTTTCCCTTTGCCCTTTCCCAAAAGGCTTAAGAAAATTTTAAAACCATGTTTACCCCTGCTTCTGGCTTACGTTTTCCCGGGCGGGCCCATTTTTATAATTTACTTCCCAAAAAAAATTTTAATAGGGCCCTTCCCAACTTTGCCGGGAATTTGCCTCTAAGGGGGGGGGGGGCACGGGGGGGGGCCCTGCCCCCGATCCCAGGGTTTAAAAGCTCCCCCATTTTGGGGCCCGTTTTGTTATAAAACCCGGCTTGGGGCCCTTTTTGGTGCCTGTTCAAAAATTGTTCCCTAACGTGGGCAAACCCCGCTGCGATTGGGTTTTATGCATTTGGGAAAATTTGTTCGATTACATCCTGTGGGGCGTAAACCTTTTTGGCTCCAGGTCCCCTTTGGTTTATCCGGGAGTCCCCGTAAAAAGTTCCCAATAGACAACTCAAAAGGGGGGAGAAACCCTGTCGGGGGAATTTTGGAATTTCCCCGGAAATGGAAAACATCAATAGGGCAGCAGACGGGTCCCAGCCCCCTTTCCCCAACCCTTATGCCCAAACCTTTTTTTCAGCTTTTCTTTTGAGCGTCTTGTTAAATGGGTTCAACAAAGACCTTCCGTTTGAGGGTGTTATAGGGATGTAAAGGGGAAAATTGTTTTAATTGCTCAGTAATTTGCTTAACCCCCTTCGGGGACCCCTGGACATAAAGGGGGTTTTCCTTTTGGTCTTTGAGGGTCCCCTTTTGGGAAAACCTGAAAATGAAAAAAACATAGGGAAAAGCCCCTTCCCAAAATTTTTTAGAGGGAGGTTTTCCCGAAAAGGGGACACCCCTTCCGGGAAAATGGGGGGGTTTAATCTACTACCACCATTTTTTTTAAAACTGAGGGCCCCGCGAAAATTTTTATTAGGGGCCCCTAAGTGCATGCAATCCTCTAAAGGGAAAATTCTATGATGGGTAGGGGCACCAGGGGCCCCTTTGAAAGGGGGCCCATGGAGCTGCCCCTTTGGGACACTTTTGGGCAGGATCACAGTACCGCTTAAAATAAAAGTAAAACCCCCCGGGCCCCTGAAAAAACCTCTGAAAGAATGCGCTCTCGGGTTTTTTTTAAAAGTGCCTAAGTGCCCCCCCAAAAACGGGGGCGTTTAGGGGCCCCAAGGTTTTAAGCCCATTTCCGATGGGGGTTGGGGAAACCACCAGTTTGCCCCTCCAAAATCCCCCGGGAAATTTTTTCAAATCTGGTTACAATAGGTCGTAAGTGATTTGCCATGCGGATACCCCGTATCCCCCCGGGGTTTTATTGAAGGCCCCCTTTTTCCCAAAAAACCTTAAATTTTTTCCCTAGTTTTTGCCAAGGGGGGGGCCTCGAAGCATGGCTGTACCAAATTACCCCGTGAGACCTCAAAATCAGGCTACCCGCCATTTCCCTGCTCCCTTTCTAAATTCACCCCCCCCGTACTGTTTGGGGAAAAAAACTACCCAAAAACCCTCTTTTGGTCCCCCCTTACTGCAGGGTGTACCCTCACTGTAAAGGGGGGGGGCTCTGGGTCAACAGGGAACATCCCTGAAAAATTTCCCCTTTTTAAATTTTACAGTAGGGGGTTTACCCATTTTTGCAAAGTCCCAAGAAAAAAGGGGGTCTCTCTCCGAATCCCCTTTTTGTCCCTTGAGAGACCTAAAACAAAACCCCCACAAAAAGAGAGACAAGTCCGCAAGAAAGTTTTTTCTATTTTCAAAAGGGCGTTAGGGTACTTTTTGGTGCCCCCGTGGACGCACAGGCCCCCAATTTAGCCTGCCCTTTTTTTTGGATTTTAGGGTAAAATAAGGCTGGAATGAAAACCGGGAGTGACTAAAATTCCCGGAGCCCCAAGGGGCCCGGGTCACGGGAAAAATTTCATTCCCCTTATTTGGCAGAGTTGGTGACCCAGTCTCCAATACGGGTCTCGCAGAACCCTACTGGGGGAAAAAATTAAAGCCCCTCCTTTTACCCGGGTTTACAAATTTCCATGGGTTCCGGGAAGTAAGGGGACAGTTCGAAAGAAACCCATGGCCCCCGGGGACCACTACACCCCAAACCCAAAACCCGGGCCGGGCCCCGGTCCCCACGGGGCTCTCCCCTTGAGGACTTCCTTTTGGGGGCCCTTTTCCTCCCCTCCATGGATCCCCCTCTGGGGCCTCCCCCTTGGGGGACACTTCTCTTTCCCCTTCTGATATGGGCCACCCTTACCAGAAACCCCCGACGGTTTGCTTTTCCGGGGGTTGGAGCCCCGGGGAAGGCCCAAAGCTTTTTAGAAAGCCCTCAGTGGCTTTCACTCTGGGTTTTGGTGACGGGTGTTGGCTTCTTTGGGGTCCCTTGTTTTTCCCAAACGCTGGTTTCTTTTGGGGGCGGGAAAACCCGGAGAACTTGCCCAGTAACGTCCAGTTCCCCACCCGGGCAGGCGTGGGGACCCCCTTCCGGCTGTGGGCCCTTTTTTCCCACCGGTCGTACATCTGAGAAATGGGCGGCGGGGGTGGTCCCAAAGGAAAGTCCAGGTTGTGTAACCTGGAAGGCGCAGGGTTGGTGTTTACCCCCAGGGGGCAAGGTTTCACCCTTTTAAATTTTTGGTTTAGCCCTTTTGGGCATCCTCCCGGGACGCTTGGGAAGGTCAAAATTTACCCCTTTTTTGGGGTTTTTTCCCCAATTTCAGGAAAGGCGGCCAACCCCCCTCAAGCCCAGTGGGGGCCCCAAGGTAAAATTTCTCACGCCCTTTACCCCTTTCAAAGTCGGCAAAAAATTTAGGCCCCCAAACATCGTCCGTGAGGTATCTTTTGCGGGGGGTCATCTGTACATGGCAGGGGTTGGCGGGAATGGGAGCCTGACTTTACTTTTTTGGCCACATTTTTTTTGGGCCCCATAGTTTTTGGACTTTTGTCCTGCAGCTCCCCGGTTAATGTTTTCCGTTTGTTTCCTGAAGGGGGAGATTTTTTTTTACCCTTTTCTTTTTTCCACCCAAACCCTTTTTTTTAAAACCTAAAGCTCCCCTTTGGGCCTCCTCTTGCCCCTTCTGCGGGTTTGGGTTTTTCATCAGTTGGGGGCTTGAGTTGGCCGGGGTTAAAACCTTTTTGAGAAATTTTTCATCCATGTTTTGCAGTTCTGGTTTTGACACTGCTGCGCTTTTTCCCGGGAACTTTGGGAAATTTTTCACCCAAAAACCGTTTTTTTAAAACCCGTGTGTATTTTCTCTTTTTTTTGCTTTTCCCCCCTCCCCCGCACCCCTCCCCCTTTTTATGTGAGGGGGGGCCCCAGTCAAACCAGGTAGGCAGCAAGGGATTCAGCAGACAGTGACAGGGACAACAACTTACAGTTCAAGTCCATGGCGTTGCCTGGGTTTATTGCAGCAAAACGGAAATTCTCAAAACCCAAGGCCTTAACTTCAGGCAAACAGAAAATAAAGTCCTGCTCGGGCAGAGACTCTTCCCAGACACAGGTTTCCCTCGACTTAGTACTTGACACAGCTTGAGCATTACAAAAGGGTTGCTTCACAACACGGTCCTTCCTCTGCGACACAGAGTATTTACAACACTCGGTTAGGCACCCTTGCAGGTCCATGGCTTTATAGGCCGGGAACACCAGCCTCACCTGGGGCATGGGGAGTGGCCACCACACCCTGGCTCCTATGACCACTCACAGAAAAAGCCGACCTAGACCAAAAAGCGGATTGGAACCGCTTATTCCAAACATCGTCAGTAACTTATTGTTACTGACACACAAACTGTCGGCTTCCCTTCACCGTGACCAGGTTCGCGGTGACAACGCATTGCTCCACATAATCCCCAAGGCCAATAGGAGAGCATTGTAGGAGAAATATATTCTCCACTCATAATGCCGCCTGTCACTGTCTCACAATATATTGTTCTATATATATATATCAACATATAAAGAAGTTTTGGGTACAAAAAGAGCCCAATGTGTACTCAGCGAGTTATCGCATCATTCTCCTGAGAAGCAACGACGATGCCAGCGTGCGAAACGCGTTGAGAGATTTTAGATTTTTGTATTTTAAAAATATTTTATTGTTTTTTTAATCATTTAAAATAAAATGGACACTCTTGACTTGAGCTTATGAGTGCGCATTAAGGAATTTAAATCCAATTGTGCTCCGAGCGATGAGGACCATTGGGTTTTGTACCCATACCTCTTTATATTGTGTTATATATAGGGTTATAGGGTTATATGATAGAGGAAGAGAAGCTCAGCTCTTGTGTATTATTATAGGGTTATATGTGAGGAGCGAGGGAAGACTGAAACTCTGTGTATTATAGGGTTATATGATAGAGGAGAGATGCTGTGTTCTTTTGATATATAGGATTATATGATAGAGGGAGAAGGAGAAGATGAGCTTCATGTGATATTATAGGGTTATTATAATTAGAGGAGGAAGCTGAGCCCTGTGTTATATAGGGTTATTTGATAGAGGGTGAGCAAGTCATGACTCTGTGAAATATAGGGTTATATGATAGAGGAGAGAATGCTGAGCTACTGTTGGTCGCATGTGATATATAGGATTTTTGATAGACGGGGAGAGAAGCATGAGCTTCTGTTTTATATAGGGTTATATGATAGAGGATGAGGAGCTGAGCTCTGTGTTATATAGAGTTATATTGGGTAGATGAGAGGGAGCTGAGCTCTGTGGATTTATAGGGTTATATGATAGAGGAGAGGAAAGCTGGAGCTCTGTGACATATAGGTTTATATGATAGAGAAGAGGAGCTGAGCTCTGTGATATTATGGTTATATAATAGGGGTAAATAGCTTGTGTTCTGTGGATATATAGTTTTATATGTTAGAGGAGAGAAAGCTGAGCTCTGTGGACACTAGGTTTATTATGATAGTGAAAAGGAACTGAGCTCTGGTTGATATATGGGTTATTAATAGGGGGAAATAAGCTGAGTTCTGTGATATAGAGGTTTTATATGAGAGAGGAGAGTATAAGCTGAGCTTTGTGATACATAAGGGTTATATTGATAGTGAGTTAAAGCCTCATTAAATTGACCGCGGCGACGGACGGGGAGTGGCGCGCTAGTGCGCTACTCCTGGCGCGCCGGTCCGGTTCAAAGGCGGTGTGAAGCGGGAGCTTGTGCACGCTTCACCCGCACCGGAACCATTCGCTCGAGCAGGGGAGGAAACACGGCTAAGCAAGGGGATCGCTCCCTCCTCACCCTGTATGTACAGCGCCCTGTTACGCCGTTACATTACAGGTCAGCGTCACAGGGGAAGTGAAGCGCTGGCTGCACTAACTTCCCATGTGACCACTGATGAGGAGATGTCCAGGGAGCGGGCTGCTCTGCAGGTGCCTGGTCAGGTAAGTGGTAATTTTATTTTTTTATTTTTATTAGTTTTAGGGGCGGCACTGTTCTGACTACAATGGGGGTCTTACCTGGCTTACAGATGGGGCAATACCTGGCAAAAACAGAGGGGCACTACCTGATCTACTAATGGGGTCCTACCTGGCTACAATGGGGGTTCTACCTGGCTACAATGGGGGGTCTCTTCTTCCTGGCTACAATGGGGGGGTTCTACTGGCTAAAATGGGGGGTCCTACCTGGCTACAATGGGGGCAATACCTTGGCAACAGAGGGGGCACTACCTGGCTACTAAAGTGGAGTTACTTCCTGGTACAATCGGGGGTCTACCTGGCAACAGAGGGGGGGGCACTACCTGGCAACAGGAGGGCACTACCCGGCTAACAATGGGGGGGTCTACCTGGCAACAGAGGAGGGCACTACCTGGCTAACAACTGGGGGCACTACCTGGCTACAATAGGCGGGCACTACCTGGCTACATTGGGAGGCATACCTGGCTAATAATGGGGGCACTATCCTGGCTACTAAAGGGGGTACTACCTGGCTTACAATTGGGGGCACTACCTGGCTACAATGGGGGCCACTTACCATGGCCTTCATTGGGGGTGCTACCATGGCACAATGGAGGGCACTACCTGGCTATAATGGGGGCACTACCTGGCTATTTAAAAGTGGGGTACTACCTGGCTCATATGGGGCACTACATGGCTACAATGGGTGCACTACCTGGCTACGAATGGGGGGGAGGGACTTAGCTCTGGCAAACCAGAGGGGGCACTACCTCGGCTTAGACAATGGGGGGCATATACCTGGCAAACAGAGGGGTCACTAACTGCTAACAATGGGGCACTACCTGGCTAAAATGGGGGAATACCGGACTAAAAATGGGGGAACTAACCCCTGGCTTAACAATGGGGCACTACCTGCTACAGAGGGGGCACTACATGGCAAACAATGGGGGCGATCTACCTCGGCAACAGAGGGTGGCACTACCTGGAAATGCAAATGGGGGCATCTACCTGGCCAACAGGGGGGCACTTACCTGGCAAGCAATGGGGGGCATCTGCCTGGCAACAATGGGGGCTCTAACCTGGCAAAACAATGGGGGCACTTACCTGGCAAAAACAATGGTGGGGTTGAGTCTGGCATCTACCTGGCTAACAAAGGGGGGCCATCTACTGGCTAGCAAATTTGGCTCTACCTGGCTACAGATCAGAGAGGGCATCTATTTGGCTCAAGGGGGCAATCTACCTGCACTGTTAAGGGCACTACCTGGTTAGTGGGGGGCTACTACCGGCTACTATAAGGGCCATTACCTGGCTTTCTTTCCAAGTGTTATGCAGTTAGGTGGAGTGGGTGGTGGGTTTTTGAATGGGCGTGGCATACCGTCAAAGATGGGCGAGTCCATGCAAATTTTGTCTCATGCTTTCATTTCAAAAGTTGGCACTATGCTCTATATGCTATCGTAGATACCCAAATTTACAAAACTGCTGGGGGACCTATAAGCTACCTATATACCTGCTGGGGGACCTGTAACCTGAACTATACTACCTGCTGGGGACACTGTAACCTGCCTATATACCTGCTGGGGGACCTCGTGCAACCTGCCTATATACCTGCTGGGGGACCTGTAATGTGCTATTACCTGCTAGGGGACCTGTAACCTGCACTATAACTGCTAGAGGGACTCCTGTAACATACACCTATATACCGGCTTGGGGACCTGTAACATACCTATATACCTGCTGTGGACCTGGAACCTGTCCTTTATACCTGCTCAGGGGACCTGTAACCCTGCCTACTATACCTGCTTGGGGACAAGGTAATCATACATAGTATACCTGCTAGGGGACCTGTAACATACCTATTACTGCTAGGGGGACCCGTAACCTTGCCTATATAATACCTGCTTAGGGGACCCGTAACATACCTATATTACCTGCTAGGGGGACTGTATAAACCTGCCCATTGACCGGCCTGGGGGACCCGTAACCTGCCCCATATACCTGATATGGAGGGACCGTAACTGCACATATTCTGCTGGGGGGAAATGTAAACATACACACCTACGGTAGACATATAAAGTATATATCCACTACTGTGGGGACGTGTAAGCTTACTGGCGGGGACCCAATTACCTTCACTGGGGGAACAGTCGTTTATATGCCGGTTGTTAAGGCTCAAGATCATAGGTCAGTTGATAAGAGTTAGCAATCGACTCTCGCGGGACTCCCGCAGTCCGGTTGTTAAGCGGTTGTTAAGATTCATAGTCGTTGTGTTGCTAGCGTAGCAATCGACGCCGGGGACTAAGAGGATAGAAGCTGAAGCTCTTGTGATACACAGGGGTTATTATATCTGCCCCCCCCCCCCCCCCCCCCCCCCCCCCCCCCCCCCCCCCCCCCCCCCGGCCCCCCTCGGTCACTAGTTTGGGCATGTGTGTGTCGGGGGGTCCCCGCCGGTGCCCCCCCCCGGACATTGGTCCCAAGTCCCCCACCCCCCCCCCCCTCCCCCCCCCCACCCCCCCCCCCCCCCCCCCCCCTGTACTGTTGCGCACCAGAAGCGGTGATGCCATGGTTATGTGAGGATTCCTGCCGCCCCCCGGTCAGCGGGTTCACCCCCCCTCCCCACGCGTGGGGATTGGGCAGGGCTTACCTGGTCCAGCTGTACCGTTATGTGGGTGTGGGTTGTACATTGTGTGTGCGGATGTCCCCCCCCCACACAACATTGGTCTGTGCGGCTCACGGTGCGCGCGCTTGTGGTGGTAAGCCGGGATTGGGAGTATAAGGCCCCCCCCCCCCCCCCCTTGTGACCTAGGGTCGCATTGTCCCCCCCCCCCCCCCCCCCCCCCCCCCCCCCCCCCATCCCCCCCCCCCCCCCCCCCCCCCCTCTCTTGTGAGAGTAGGGGTGCTCACTGGGGGTCTGGGGGAATAACAGTGGAGTCGGGGTGTGTGGGGTTATTCCCTCCCCTGGTGGGCTCTGGGCCGGAGTTCACCGGGTGGGTGGGGTGGGTGTGTTTTTGGTAGTAATATCTCGGGTGTGCGTAGGTGACGGGGCTCCACGCGGGGACTGTGGAAAGCCGCTTGCCGTCGGGCTCTCACGGGGTTACCTCTCCCTTTAGTTTATGTGAGTTTGCGTTCACGGACGTGATGGCCCCCCCCACCCCCCACACAAATTAAAAAACCCACCCCGGCACACAACGGGGGGTTGAGTGCTGTGGGGGTGTATCATGGGGTACGATGGGGGAAGGGAGAATCCCCGCCCCCCCGCCGGTGGTGGGATATGTGGCCCCCCGGGCGGGGGCGCAGCACTCTGGCCCCCACCCCCACGAACCCCCCACCCCGAGAGTCTTAGGGGTGGGGCGAAATGGATTGTAAGGGTATGGGTGCCGGTGTTGGGAGCTGGTGGGAGTGTAACAAACATACACAACAAAACCACGTGGGGTTGATGCGGACAAGCTGTGTACGTAAGTGTTAATTCTGTCCGATGGGTTTCTGTGGTAGGGTGTGGGTGGGTTGGCCCCCCGTGCGTATACTCGGGGAGGGTTCCCCGGCCCCCCCCGTGGCGGGGGGGGTTATCACACAGGGGGAGGTGGGGGGTTGTTATATATAGAGGCTGGCTCGGGGATGTGGATATATGTGGTAGAGGGGGGGGGGAAACACAATGTGGCGCTCGTGGCCCCCCCCCCCCCCCCCCACCCCCCCCCCCCCCCCCCCCCCCCCAGCGGCACTTAGCGTGTGATCCTCCCCCGGTTGTGTGTCTCCTAGGGGGATCACTTGTGTCTGGACGGACCGGACTCTCTTGTGGGCCCTGTGTTATTCCCCCCCCCCCCCCCCCCCCCCCCCCCCCCCCCCCCCCCCCCCCCCCCCCCCTCGGCTTTTGGTTAGAGACGTGGTCGGGGCGAAGGTCCCTCCCGGGGTACACCACACATGGAGAGCTTGGCGCGTGCGGGGTGCCCCCCCCCCCCCCACCCCCCCCCCCCCCCCCGGTGGACACCCCCCCCCCCACCCCATGAGGGGGGGTACACCGGGGGGCCCCGGTGGGGGTGTGGGGGGTGTGGATTTTCAAATCAAATTTGCTTTTAACCCCCCCCCCCCCCTTTGTACCCCCCTCCCCCCCCCCCCCCTTTACTCTTCCACCCCCCCCCCACCCCCCCCCCCCCCCGCCCTCCCCCTCCCCTCCCCCCCTTACCACTTTTTCCCCTCCCCCCCCCCGCCCCCCCCCCCCTTTTCGTGTATACACCCGGGAAGAGGAGAGGGAGCTGAACTCTGTGATATATAGGGATATATGATAGAAGGAAGAGAAGCTGAGCTCTGTGATATATAGGTTATATGATTGAGGTGAGAAAGGCCGAGCTCATGTGTTAGATAGGGTTATATGATAGAGGAGAGAAGCTGAGCTCTGTGACATATAGGTTTATATGACAGAGGAGAGAAGCTGAGCTCTGTGATACATAGGGTTATATGATAGAGGAGAGGAGCTGAACTCTGTGATATATAGGGATATATGATAGAGGGAGATAAGCTGAGCCACCTTTGGTGGTAATTAAGGGTTATATAGTAGAGGAGAGAAGCTGAGCTCTTTGATATATAGGGTTATATGATGAGAGAGGAAGCTGAGCTCTGGTGATATTTAGGGTTATGATAGAGAGGAGAGAAAGCTGAGCTCTGTGATATATAGGGTTATTATGATAGAGGAGAAGAAAGCTGAGTCTGTGGATTATAGGGTTATATGATAGAGGAGAGAAGCTGAGCTCTGTGATACATACTGTAGATTTATATGATTTGAAATAGCATGTCTGAGTGAAAAGTAGAGAAAATACTGATAGGACCACTTTAACTACAAAGATACCGTGATTTCAATATACTCCAAATTTCCGGCACTCACTCTTTATTATACTATTGGTGCCAGTTAAAGTAATGAAGTCCAGTAGTAAAGGAAGTTTGATAGCACTCCCAATATAAAAAATTGGAGCTCGACATGTTTGGACCACATAATTATTCATAGAATGTCCCTTTTCTGGATGGTTTCGCAATTCCAAATTTGGACTCCTGTTCAAACAGATATGATGGAATGTTTGGAAAGTTTAGCTTGTGTGACCCAAATCTGGGTCATACATTTGAGTCATACAAACTGAACTTCCATTCCTGATATTTGATGATAAAAGTCCAAATTTGGGACCAAATCATCCAGAAAAGGCATTCTATGGAATAATTATGGTCAAAACGTAGCCAATTGAATTTTTTAAGAGAATTGTTATGTCAAGATTGGATTAATAAAGTACATTCTTTATAATGGGCGTAATTGCTTTACACATGCAGGGATTGACAACTTTCCCTGTATCAGTATGTGTCTGGAGAAAAACATCAATCACTGTATGTGTGTGGTGTAAGCAGAACTTGCACTTTCTGTTTCACTTTCCTCTGCTTTTTACTTAGACATCCTTCTTCAAATCATGTAAACCTATATGTCACAGAGCTAGTCTTGTCTCCCACTTTTACATTCTGATAGGATATATTCTGAAAGGGTAGTATTAACTAACTGACAAGCTTTCTTTAATTGTGAGATTAGAGCTAGATTTCATTTTTAACATCTAAATTTACAATAAAATATGTTGATACCTAGCGATGTTTAAAAACTAATTGCACTGTAAGGAACTGTATATTTTCCAGATTTTTTGCACACTAAAATATTTTTTATGCCCGACTTCCTACAGGGTACACTTCCATTGACCAGTTGAGAACATTTTCTGGAGAACTGCATGATTTTATACCTGATGCTTTGGAATATTGTGTGTTATATATTCACGATGAAAGCAGCAATTTTCCAGGAATTAAAACTTTAAACAACAAAAAATAGATTTGTAATCATCCCACCAACTATATACAAGTACATGACAGGTTTGCCTGATTATAAATGCAATGTTACATAAATGTACATGCACGTACAATCTGTTCTTTGTGCAACATGTAATAAAATAGGTTGCGTGAGAATTAGAATAATGTTTGGCACTATTTAGTATTTGGTGTTGCGTCAGTTAAAGTGCATCTCATCCAAGAAATACAACTCAGCTGGATACAAGTATACACATAGTCCTTTGTGCTCCCCATCTCCTTTCTGCCTATCAGCCTTTGTGCGTTACTAATAGAGTGATGTTACTGTCTTTTGGTGCTTTCTTGGATAAGTACACAAAGAAGGATACTACTGTACCGAGACTACAATGCCAGAAATGGAAAACCTTCTCTTACAGTTTACATTTATTTTAATGAGATTGTAGAATAGAAGAAGACATAATATATAGTACAATTTTATGGCGTTTTACCACCTTTTACATTCATAGAATACTATGACCAGCTTGCTCAACTGTTTATTTTCATAGGTTTCAGTGGAGGATATGGTCTCCTCCTCACTTAAAGGGAATGTGTCATCAGAAAATGACCTTTTGTTTAACTAATGTTTTTATGTTAAGGGCTGTTCACACTGCGTTTTTTCAATGTTATGCTTGGATTTGTTTTGGAGTAGAAACAAAGACCATGATAAACGTACACAAATGCATTTCTATGTGTAGGTCACCTATATTTAAAAATGTGGCATATGTTTGTATAAGTTTATCTGTTTACTTAGTAAACGTATATTTGATTTTAAACATTTTTATACTTTGTCAATAAAATTTACATGATGTAAAAGATGCATGTGTTAAGAGTATGCAAACTAATACATTTACGTTTGCATACATCAGTCATAGACTTCAATGTTAAAGAAAAACGCATGCAAAAGTATGCATTTTTTGGGGGGACACAAAAGCGTAG
This sequence comes from Phyllomedusa bahiana, assembly GCA_025379985.1. Lineage (NCBI taxonomy): Eukaryota > Metazoa > Chordata > Amphibia > Anura > Hylidae > Phyllomedusa > Phyllomedusa bahiana. Next base: position 67,939 of record JAODAL010015613.1, on the reverse strand, counting down.
TAGACCACGCAGTATGCACTTTTGACTATACATTTCTATCATTGTACTCAATGAATACGTTTAACGTATCGTCAAAACGCCATCTGAACCCAGCCTTAAATAAATATTTTAATTAATTTTTCGTTGTTTTTTTTAATTTCACATATCAATATAATTTTTTAAAAAAATCTTGAAATCCCGCAGTTTTCACTTTGGCCACTGGGCCTAATAATAGTCTGACACTTCCAGTTCATAGAGAGAACTTTTCAGCAGTCTCCTTAGTTACACTGAAAAGTGACACCAATGTTTATAGATAACACAGAATTCACCATTCACAATAGGAGATGTCACAGCTCACATCATCCCCCTCCCTACACTGTGACTTCTTCCCAGGTCACAGAGCATGACGAGAAAACCCTCCTATAAAAGTTAACGAGTTTGTTCCTGTGCACCAGCTCCTATGTGCATGAAGCTGCTGTAAAGCATCTTTCTAAATGCTGTTAAAAGCAGCTAAGGCAGGATGGCTGCCCCATGATCATATACAGAATACAGAATTCAAAGATCTACAGTCAGAAAATAAAAACAGGGGACTTACATTCTCCTGATAATGATGGGATCCCCAAATTTCACATATTCTTAGTATATCGTGTGAATTTGTGATAAATATTTGTGGAAATACATGCTGTGGGGGGTTATGATCAACGTTCAGGTAGCAGCCTGGGCTTTGGCAGACAGAGAGACAGGGACACAGCGTAAAAAGTCCAAGTCCAGGCTATGCCTGGGTTTATTAGAAGGCAACAAAATAACACAGCCTTAATGTCAGGCAAAACATACAAAACAAAATCCTGCTCGGCTGAGCTCTAACTAAACAGTAATGGCCCTGACTACAGCAGAGACACACTCAGTGCCTCTTGTACAGAGACCTTTACACGCAGTAACAGGGCTGCTTACCATGTGGCTTGTAGCATTCCACCAGCAGCCATGACAGGCCTGAAGACCCAGGCTTTATAGGCCTGAGCCCCGCCTCACCTCGGGCGTGGGAGTGGCCACCCACCCAGCTCTTTGACCACTCCAGAAAGGCCGACCCAGACTAAGCGGATTGGAACCGCTTCTACTACACAGGTCAGCAGCATAGTGCTACTGACACACAAGACTGTCGGCTCTCCCTTCACCGAGTTCAGGCCACCTGGTGACACGCGTCTATCCATGTGCTCCCTATAGTAACATATGAGCGTTCTAGACGAAACGTATCTTCCCTCAATAACGCCGCCTGTCACTGTCTTACAATGCACATAGCATTATTCCGAAAGACTGTAATTTGCTGGCATTTGTTTTAGCCGGAGCAAATAGTGGATTCAAACAGAATGAGAAATGCATAGGAAAGGAATACACTTCTTTTTAATGGATCTAAATCTTGTTTTGATTTAAAAACAACTCCAGTGACATTTCTCAAAAAAAATGCAGTGTGTGAAACCACTCTATTGCGTCACCAGGCTGGTCTCTTACATCACCTTTTGTACGGGAAACACCACTTTTTGTGATGTTTTTGTCTGCAATTGTTATCTCCAGAAAAATGTTGTGACCAGATCTAAGCTGTAAGGTGTAATAGGAAAATGCAGGGGTGTCGCTAAGCAGTTTAATCGAGGGTCTGTGCCCTGGATAACTCTGCAGCTGCCCTGAACTGGAAATCTGCCTGTCAGTCCGTTACCTGTTTCCGGGCTGCTGCCATGGACTCAGAATGCCAGCGGCCTTTTAAACTGTATGGACACACACACACTTGAAAGCTATCGTGGAGCCGAGAGCGAGAGCTCATTCCCTTGCGGTCCACTGGAATATACAGCACAGGTGGCATGAGAATGTCATCGCGCTGCTTACGTGACATGATGACGTCACGTTGCCTGTGCAGGAACACAGAGAGCAGTGAGAGCTTCATCATAGGAATGGGAGAGGTGAGCACTTTAAGATTTTAATTTAATCGGCCCTATACTCCTATTTACAGACTGGGGGCCCTATTACCTACTGGGGGAAATTTATACCTACCTACATACTAGGGGGCCCTATAACCTACTGGGGGATATCTATACTTACATACATACTGAGGGCCCTATAACTTACTAGGGGACATCATACCTACCTACAGACTAGGCAGCCTCATAACCTACTAGGGGACTTCTATACCTACCTACAGACTGAGGGGCCCTATACTCCACTTGGGGATATTTAGACTTAGCTACAAACTGGGAAGCCTTATAACCTACTTGGGGACATCTACTGTATAATTACCTACAGACTAAGGAGCCCTATAACCTGCTAGGGAGACATATATTTGTACATCCATAATGGGGAGCCCTTAATACTTATAACCTGCTGGGTGACATATATACTGTATACTTACCTACATATTATATACAGGGGCGTAACTAGAGAAGCCAGGGGCCCCAAAGCAAACTTTTGGATGGGGCCCCTTAGCCCCCCCCCCCCCCACCTCGCCCACCTCCCTGAATACGACCATGTACCAGGACATGCTGTTAGATAATGTAGATAATACAAGGGGCAAATACCTCACCCTACATATCCCCATCATACTGCTACCAAACAAATCCACTATACCAAAACCAACATTACCAATAACACTGCTACATAAGGACCTAATTATACCGCCAGAACATGACCACAAATTACCACCACAAAGTGACTGAATAATAACCCTACACTATTACTGATCAGTACCATATAGTGTTATATACCAGTGTACACAGGCTCTACAGACTGTATATAACCACCATACAGTGACCATATAGTGGTAGACACCAGTGTACACAGGCTCTACAGACTGTATATAACCACCATATAGTGACCATATAGTGGTAGACACCAGTGTACACAGGCTCTGTAGACTGTATATAACCACCATACAGTGACCATATAGTGGTAGACGCCAGTGTACACAGGTTCTGTAGACATATAAGTGATTACAGTGTAGTTACATCTTGTGACCCACAGGTGACGTTTCTCTGATGAGTCGTTGACTTTCCCTTTTGTTCTGCAACCGGTCCACTCCGCCATCATTATGACATCTCCCGACCACATGACCCTGCTGATTTAGACAAAAATATCTTAGAAACCTTACTTTTCCAGCACCTGCCCCCCTGGCTATATGGGGTCCATTTAGGCAGGCAGGGTTTAGATAGGATATATGGGGCCCCAAATAGGCAAGGTTTAGGTAGCCAATAGAGTGCCCATATAGAAAGGCAGGGTTTAGGTAGCTATAGGGCCCCATAGAGGTAAACAGGGGTTAGATGGGCTATAGGGGCCATATAGGAAGGGTTTAGGTAGCTAAAGGGGCCCCATATAAGTAGACAGGCATGCTTTGGGGGCTATAAAGGTAGGCAAGCTTTAGGGGGCTATAGGGGCTATATAGGCATACAGGCTTCACGGTAGCTATAGGGCTATTCAGGCAGGCAGACTTAGAGCTATATAGACAGCCTTTAGGGGGCTATATAGGCAGGCTAGGAGTATACAGGCAGGCTAGGGGGCTATGTAGGCAGGCTAGGGGGCTATATAGGCAGGCTAGGGGGGTATAGAGGCAGGCTTGGGGGGGTATACACAGGCGGTGTTGGGGGGTATACACAGGCTTTGGGGTGTATACACAGGCGTTTTGGGGGGTATACACAGCTTTGGGGGGTATACAAAGGCGTTGGGGGGTATGAAAAAAGGCTTTGGGGGGTATACACAGGTGTTGGGGGGTATACACAGGCATGAGGGGTATACACAGGCTTTGGGGGGTATACACAGGCGTTGGGGGGGTATACACAGGCGTTGGGGGGCATACACAGGCTTTGGGAGTATACACAGGCTTTGGGGCAGGTAAAATAAGAAATAGTTTACTTACCTCGGTCCACGCTCCCCCGATGCGCCGCGCTGCAGCCTCTCTGCAGTCTCTGTGCTCAGTGCGGGCGGCGCGGGGATGTGACATCACCGCGTGCGCCCCTATGATCACAGAGCACCGGCAGGGGAAGTAGCAGAGCGGCGCGATCGCCGCTCAGTTCTGCTCCCTCCGGGCAGCGCTGCCACTGAACGCGCGGGCCGGAGGGCCCGGGGGTTCAGAGGCGGGATGCGCCGGGCCCCTCAGCTCCCTGCCCGCCGCAGTGAACTGTTACGTTCACTGCTGATGGCCCAGGAGTGGCATTACCGGGATAGCGGACGCGGTAGCAGCTGCCCCGAGGAGCGGGCCCCCCCTAAGCGCACGGGCCCCGGAGCAACTGCTACCCCTGCTACCCCGGTAGTTACGCCCCTGATTTTATATATATATATATCACCTTATTGTTAGTGTTGAGCGATTATTATCGATAAAGTTGAAATCGGCAAGGTTTTTATGGTGATCGAAATTTTTAGATCATGCGATAATTAAGGCTAAAATCTGTGCATCATCTATTAAGATCGCGCCATTTTCGGCGTTTTCCTGAAATTTTTGGGCCCGGCCGCAAATCAGATTACAGAATAGAGCAGGGTGAGATGTGTGTGCGACGTCATGACGGGGATGTTGTATGGTTGCGATTGGCGGGAAAAAAATCCAATGACCTAGTTTTACATAGAACGCGTTTCCTGTTCAGCCTCATGTCTCTCACCCGTCTCAGAGCAAAAGGGACTTTGCGCTCTGCTGTGTCCAAACAGCTCAGCGAAATATTATATTTCTTCACAGAGAAACCTCTACTATTAGCTGTGATCCTTACAATTTTTGTTAGATTCGAGATTGGACGATTTTATGTAGTTAGGTAGAGGAGTTTAATGGAGCATCTACCGCTGTAAAGTCACTGGGGGGGAGAGCGGATGGGGGGCCCCCGCGGGCGAACACAGACAAGCTCTATAAAGAATACTGGATGAAGTTCACCAAACTTAGTGTAGAATTGCAATAGCTTTATTATTAACAGTTTTCTATTGAAAAATTTTTCCCGGATATTGGGGAGCCTGAACTTATAGGATACACATCTTTTCTAGTAACTGCAGGGCTCTTTTTTTAGGGGTCAAAACTCCACTTTATTATCAGTATACATTTCAGATAGGTGTTCATTTTCAATTTTGCCCATTCCACCTTTGTTGATATATCCACCTTGTACTTAAATTAGAATCCAAACCAAAACAACTACAGGTATAACACCTAGAAAAAAGATACATAAAACATAACTTTTAAAAGTTATGTTTTATGTATCATATTTCTAGGTGATATACCTGTAGTTGTTTTGGTTTAAATTGTATTGGTATACCCAGAACTTCATTCCATTATATCAAGGGTTCTCTACACCTATACATCGTGCTTAAGTAGAGTACATGGTAGTGTTTGTAAATTAGAATCCAGCAAGTCAGCACAGGTTGATAGGTGCCAAAAATACCTTGTAATATCCGAATAAATTTCAGATACGTGGGTTTTTTTACTTGGCCATACAGATTTGTTCTTTGAGGCACCTTGCACTTAAATGTGAATACTGCAATTTTTTAGTCCCCAAAGGTAAATTTGATAGGTGCCAAAAAAAAAATCCCTTTTTATTATCCGAAAACATTTCAGAAAACGTTTTTTTTTAACTTTGGCGCAGGCCAGCTTTGTTGAAAAGATTATTTTGGGCAGTTAAAATTTTGGAATACACAATTTTGAAGTCCCCACGGGGTGAATTATAGGGGGCCAAAAAAAACCTTGTTTTATCCGAATACATTACAAAAAACGTGTTTTTGCACTTTTGCCCAGCCGATTTGTTGATAAGCCCTTGCATTTTAAATTTGAAACCAGCAATTTTTGTAGTTCCACGGTAAATTTGATGGGTTTCCCAAAAAAAAATCCCTTTTATTACCCAAAATACTTTTCAAATTCGTGTTTTTTGATTTTTTGGCGCACTCCCGCTTTGTTCATTGACGCAGTTTTGAAAGTAAATCTGAAAACAGAAATTTTATTAGTCACCCAGGGTTAAATTTTAAAAAAGGTAAAAAAAATACCGTGAATTAAAAAGAAAACATAACAGAAACTTTTTTTTTTTCCTTTGGCGCATTTACAGCTTTGTTTCTTTGACCCCAAGCTTGAAAACGAAAATCGGGAAAACAGCAATTTTTTTATCCCCAAGGTGAATTTGAAAGGTGAAAAAAATTTACATTTTATTTTCCGTATACATTTCAGATCCGTGTTTTTTTCATTTTTGGGGTCATTTTGCTGTATTTGAAAAGCTATAAAACAGGCCCTATTATAAAAAAAAAAATTTTTGTTTCTAACAGAAAATTTGTTCTTACAATTGTCCAAAGTGGCTCATGGGTCATGTTTTAAATTTTTTTGGGGGCATTTTGCTGTGACATGCAGCTATACTACAGGCCCCTATTCAAAAAAAAGGGTTGTTTTTTTCAAAAACAACATTTGTTCTTCAAAAAATGTCAAGAAGTGGCCAAGGGTGATGGTGCTGTCAAAAAACAGGAATGGGTGGGACCAGTTAAGGGGACAGAAATTCAAAATGACTTTTTTTTGGGCAAGTTTTTTTAACATAGCAAATAAATTTCCCTGATTGGGGAAAAAACCCTTTTTAATATAATTAAAAAAAAAGGGGAAAAAAAAGACATGGCGGGGTTTTCCATCCTATTTTAAAAAGTGTTTTCTAGAATTAAACCCACAAAAAAATTGCATGTACAAAAAAGCTGGGTTAAAAAAAAAAAACCCCCGAATTGTACAAGGGAAAGGGACAGGAAAACTTGACCCCGTTTTAGGTTATTCAGAGGAAGGGATTTTGGGAACACCCGGGCAGAGAACAAATACAGAGGACCAAAATTTTCCTTTCCGCCAAAGTTGAGGGAAAAAAGGGAAAAAGGAAAGGGCCAAAAAAAAGGGAAACCCGGGTGTAAAAAAGGGCATTAACCCCCAGTAATTTTCCCAAATGAAGCTCAATTGGTCCACACTCATACGGGGGGGGCAAGCGTACCCCGGTATTGAATGTGTACAGAGGAAAAGGTGGGGGTTTCAAACTTCCGCTTCCCCACTCTGCTTTTGCACGGCATTTTCGTTTTTCTTTCGTCATCAGCGGCATTTTAACCTGGTGTTTAAAAGATGACGGACGCCCGCCTGGGCTTTTACCCAACTCACGTAACTCCCGGGCCCCGGGTTCCATGCTGTGGCACAGGGGCAGGTATAGTCAATGTCCAGTGAAACTAAAAAGGTGGGTTGGGGAAAGACTCCTTTTTCCGGCACTTTTTAATCTGGGGTTCAACAGGTTTAATGGTTTTATACTGGGTCCAGGGGGCAGGGGTTTTGTCAATTTTCCAGTTCAAAACGAAAATGGTGGTTTAAAGACTCCTTTTCCGGCACTTTTTTAATATGTGGGTCAGACGGTTAAAAGGGCCAAAGCTGCTCCAGGACAGGGTTTGTCAATGTCCAGTTCAACTAAAAAAGGTGGTTGAAAAAACTCCTTTTTTTTTGCAAAATTTTTTAAACTGGGGGTCAGAAAAGGTTTAAAAGGTCATACTGTGGCCCAGGACAAAGGGGCAGTATATTTCCCCGTGAAACTAAAAAAGGGGGTTGGAAAAATCCTTTTTTCCCCGGGACTTTTTAATCTGGGGGTCAGAACCAGGGTTTAATGGCAAATTTTCGGTCCAAAACAAGGGGATTTCTCAATGTCCAAGTTTCCAAAACTAAAATGGGGGGTTGAAAGAATCCTTTTTTCCCCGGGACTTTTTTAAACTGTGGGTCAACAGGTTTTAAAGGGTCATGCTGCGGCAGGACAGAGTTTGGGCCAATTTGGGGGGGGGGGGGCCAGGGGGGGAAATTAAAATTTTTGGGGGGGGGAAAAACTCTTTTTTTTTCCCGGGACTTTTTAACCCGGGGGGGTAAAAGGGTTTTAAAGGTCATACTGCGGGTTTCCCGGAGGACAGTTCTAGTCCCCGTCCCAGTTCCCAAATAAAATGGGGGGTTGAAAGAACCCCTTTTTTCCCGGCCTTTTTTTTTAAACGGGGGTCAGGGCAGGTTTAAGGGTTTATGTGCAAAACCAGGACAAGGGGTTTTTCAATGTCCAGTTTTTAAAAAAAATGGTGGTTTCCAAAGACTCCTTTTTCCGGCACTTTTTAATCTGGGGGGGGGGCAGGGCGGGGTTTTAAAGGTCAATTTAATTGGGGGGGGTTTCCCGGACAGGTATAGTCAATGGGCCAGTTCAACTAAAATTTGGGGGTTGAAAGACTCCTTTTTCCCCCCCCCTTTTTTTAAACTTGGGTCAGACAGGGTTTAAAAGGGGCATGCTGCGGTCCAGGACAGGGTTTGTCAATGTCCCGTTCAACTAAAATTTGGGGGTTGGGAAAAACTCCTTTTTTCCGGGACTTTTTAATCTTTGGGGGCTAGCCCGGTTTAATTTTTCTACTGCGGTCCAGGACAGTTCTAAATCCATGTCCCGTTCAACTAAAAAATGGGGGGTTTTAAAAAACTCCTTTTTCCGGACTTTTTAATCTGTGGGGCAGACAGGTTTAAGGGCATGCTGCAGTCCAAGGGCAGGGTTTTTTCAAAGTCCAGTTTTAACTAAAATGGTGGTTCAAAGATACTTTCTTTTCCCGGGACTTTTTTAATCTGTGGGTCATGCAGGTTTTGGGGGGCCATGCTGCGTTCCAGGACAGGGATATTCAATGCCAGTTCAAAAATAAAAATGATTTGGGTTTAAAAAAATACTGTCTTTTGGCACTTTTTTAAAATTTGGGTGATGCAAGGGTTTTAGGGCAATGTGTGGTAACAAGACAGGGATAGTGAATGGTGTTTGACTTTTTTTCTGTGGCTTTTATAGCCTAAGTGTTGTTCCTAAGATTTAGCAGTATCCATTTGGGTGTTGTGGATGTTAATTCCAGTTCTCCCCCCCTGTTTAAAGGGGTAAAAATGAAGGGGTTGTTGCTCTCCCCTAGACTTTTAAAGGGCATCCCCGGAAAATTTCGACTAAAACGAAAAAAACCCTTTTCATGGTTTGGCCCACTTCGATATCCCCCGATGTCGATAGCCCAAATTTAAAAGGGTCAACAAAACTTTTTGTATCTTTTCCTTTTTTTTAATTTAAAGTAAGCATGTTTCCTTTTTTCTATTTTAAACCCCCTTTCCCCTGGAGCCAAATTTTGGCCTTCCTCACAGAGCCCTGGTTTTAAAAAAACTGGAAAATTTGTCACTTTATGTTTAGAAAAAATTTTTGACAAATTTTACCTATCCAAAATGATTCAGAGATTTTTTCTTGTCTTTAAGTAAAAAACATTCCCATGTGTTTCCCGCATAGTAATATGGGTTCATCAGGGGGAAAAAAAAACGATGGCAATTTCCTACCACAAACCCTTTTTTAAAAAAAAAAGAAAGAAAGGGTTTCCTTACGTCCCCAAGAAAATACAAAGGAAACAGGTTTCCCCCAAAAAAATTTAAAGGATCCCGTGGGGTCAAATGGATGTTTTTCCCGCTCAGAAAAAGATGGGGTTTGGGTTTGATGAAGTGGCCCTTTTTATCCATTTAAATTGTTTTTTTTGGGAAAGGGAAAAAATGTAGAAAAATTGTGCAATCCAATAGTTTCTTTTTATTTTTAACAAAAGGGTCCCTGCAGTATCCCTGACAAAATAATTTATAGTTTTTTTTTATGTGGAATCTTTTTTTTTTTTTAAAAGCTTTTTTTAAGTTTTTTTATTGTGTAAAACAATATTTATGCATCAGTCATCTGATAGACATAACTTTTTTATTTTTTCCCTATAAATTTTAAAGGGGTTTTTTTTTTGTTTTTTTTTTCGGGATTTAACTGATGTTTTAAATTTGGCCCCCAAATTTGGTGTTTAAAAGAGTTTTTGTTCCGGGTTTTTTTTTCCATTGGGATTTAAAAAAAAAAAACTCAATTCTGTGACTGATTTTTTTTTTTTTTTTTGGTGTTCCCGTTTCGGTTTAATTAACTGACGTTTTTTAGGGGGGTCATTATGCATGCAACGATACCCAAAAACTTTGGGTTCTTTATTTTTTTTCTTTTTTTGGGGGGGGATTGGCCTTTTTTAAAGGGAAAAAAAGGGGGGGGTTTTTTACATGTTTTTATTTTATTTTTTTTGTGGGTTGTGTTTTACTTTTTTTTTACTTTTTTTAAGTTTTTTACTTTTTTCCCCCGAGGGGGGAAATTGTATGAGCGATTTTCAAATCGCTCAAAACCAAGGGGAAAACCTTACACAGCTTTGGCGGGCAGGGTAAAGTCACCAGAAACCTAAACCCTTTTACTAAAAAAAATCGGGGCCTGTCAGGTAAGAACCCAGTGATCAGTGTCTGCGCCGCTCACTGGGCCGATCGCAGGCAGCAGGAGCTCACTCCTCCTGCCTGCAATTTCATTATTGTGACCATGATAGGTTGCAATAATGAAGGGTTCATCACCCTCTGGCCGCGGGGGATGTGACATGTTTCCAAGCGGTAATACCCCCGTTTGGTCCCATGCCCCCAAACTTGCAAGCTCCGCTTTTTGACTCGCAAGATCGCCTTTGATGTACCCAAATATCAAGTTGCGGGAACCCCTACCAGACCTTAAACTGGGGTGTAAATGTTGGGGGGGGTTTAAAAGTTTAAAAACCTTTTTTGGGCCCTTAAATGCCTAAAAATTCCATAGCCTCAAATTAGATTTTTAAACCCTTTTGACGCTGGAAAAAATGTGATAGTGTTTAACCCTTTTACTGCTGGAAGAAGTGTGATAGGGGTTTTAACCCCTGGACTGCTGGAGAAAAGGGTTAAATAATTTTTAAAAAACCCTGTGCCCGGCTGAGAGAAGTGGATAATGTTTAACCCTGTGCCTCGGGAGGAAAGTTTGATAGTGTTTTAAACCCTTGACTCCCTGGAGAGCAGTTTTTTTGTTTTGGGTTTTAACCCTGCAAGTCCCGGGTTACCCGGTTTTTTGTGAATATGGCGTTCTTTCTTTTCTGATTGATTATTAAATTTCTCGGGGGAAGGTGGTGGCATGTTTTTTTTTTGGGATCCCTGACATGGCTTAACTCCCGGGGTAGCGGGGGTAGCAGTTGCTAGGGGGCCCCTGCATTTGGGGGGGCCCCCGGGGGCCAGCTCTACCGGCGTCCCCTACCCCGGAAAATACCGCTCCGGGGCCCCGCCGGCATTAACCTTAAAGTTCATGGGGCGGCGGGAGCTGCGGGGCCCGAACGCCATGCACCTCTGAACCCCAGCCCCCCGGCCGAGCGTTCAGGGGCCGCTGGCGGAGCTAGCAAACGAGCCCGATCGCCCCCCCCTTTGCAACTTCCCCTTGCCGGCCCGCGGGGTCACTTTGGTGCGCGCGGGAAAGTCACATCCCCCGCCCGCCCCCCGCGGGAACAAGGCTGCAGGGAGAGCGAAAGAGCAGCAGCGGCGAAAGGGGGGAGCGTGGACCGAGGTGAGTAATTTATTTTTTAAATTTTACCTACCCCAATCCCTCCCCTTAAAAAACCCCCCTCATAGCCTCCCCAAAACCCCCCCTATATGCCTGCCATACCCCCTCAAATGCCTGCCTATCCCCCCCATATCCTGCCAAAACCCCCTCATATGCCTGCCTATACCCCCTCATATGCCACCTTTTACCCCCCATATTCCCTGCCAATACCCCCCATATGCCTGCCTATCCCCCCCCTATCCCTCCTATACCCCCTCATAGTGCCTGCCTATTCACCCCCCAATTCCTGCCAAACCCCCCCATATGCCTACCTATACCCCCCATATGCCTGCCAACCCCAAAGTTTTTTAAAGGGCTTTAGGGCCCCCCCTGGGCAGTCCCGGGGCCCGGGGCCCCCCAAAACCAAATGCAGAATTCAGAAAAACCACATCATTTGGGGTATGTTCACACATTTTACGGGCGGTGGGTAAATAGCGCCGCAGTACATCTTGTTTTTTGGGGAGCTTGCGCTAAACGCTGTCCCCCCCCGGCGCTGTGGGGTCCGGCGCCCGCCGCCCCCCAAAAACATTAATTCCCTCTTTGGGGGCGAATTTCGCCGCAAGTAATTGAAAAATTCCCTTATCTCCCCGCGTGTACAATATGATCTTTTTTAAACGAGGGGGGAAAGGGGGGGCCCGTAATCCATATTTTTCTCTATGAGAACAGGGTTTAAACCGAAAATTTCAGCGCGCACCCTCACCCGATTAAAGCCAAATAAAAGGGCGAAAGGGCGCACCCAAAATTTACCCCCGTGAACATACCTTAAAAACCAAAAAGTAAACCCAACCCAAAAACAATAAACCCCCTGCAAACCCCTTCCCAAGTAAAAGTTTTTTTTCACTTTTTCCCCCCGACTTTAAAATTTTTTTTTTTCCTGTTTCCCCAAAAGCACATTAAAATTGTCTGTTCGTGGCACCATTAAAAAAAACATTTTTGGTCCCAAAAAAAAACACCCTCATGTGTCCAAAGTAGATATTAATTAAAACCCCCTTTTTAAAAATGCAAATTTGGGACACCCCAAACAAAAAGGGGCCCGTTTTTTTACAGCTGGGCTGCTCCAGGCACGGGCTTGAAATCCCCCCAAATTTTAGGGGAATTCACTTTAAGGGATTCAAAACGTCCCATTTTTTACGCGTTGTAAACGAGTTTTTTTTGCTCTTTTTTGGAAATAAGCGCTTGCAACCGTGTATTTCAATCACTTTCCCGAGGCAATCACTCCCTTTGTTTTTTTTCATTTTAATTGAACATTGTTAAATATTTTTTTGGGGTCCTTTTTTTTAGTGACTAAAAGGGCCCCAAATACATTTTTTAACAAACCTGGGGAACTGCACTTCAGTACACTATATACCTAAGATATCCCTTGCCCGCGCCCCAATTTATCACCATAGTTGCCAATTTTTGGAAAATGAAAAAGTAGGAACATAAAGGGGACCCGGGCCCCGAAGCGGGGCAAAAATTTGCAGGGACATGCCCTTCTTAGGGTACCCACGCCCCTTCAAAAAGCCACCCCCACTCCACCTAACTGCTTTAAGGGCCCTTTGGAAAAAAGCCGGGTAAAATCCCCCTTATAGCCAGGTAGTACCCCCCCCAAACCGGGTATTTCCCCCTTACGGGCGGGAAGATCCCCCCTTGTAGCCAAAAAAAATGCCCTCTCGGGTACCCGGTAGACCAAATTTGTACCGGGAGATCCCCCCCTTTTTTTACCGGGTAGATCCCCCCCATTTTTTTCCCAGGTAGCCCCCATTTTTTTCCCCAGGTAGTTTCCCCCATTGTTCCCAGTAAATGCCCCCTTTGTTTTTGCCGGGTAGTGCCCCCCCCCTGTTGGCCGGTAAAATGCCCCCATTGTTGCCAGGAAAGGCCCCCTCTGTTGGCCAGGTAGAGGGCCCCCCATTCCCTTTCCGGGTAGTGCCCCCTCTTTTTGCCGGGTATTTTTCCCCCATTGCTTTCCGGGTTATTTCCCCCCTTTTTTGCCGGGTAATCCCCCATTGTTTTCCAGTAGTGCCCCCCTCTGTTGCCGGGTTAGATGCCCCCATTTTTTAGCCGGGAAAGGTCCCCCCCATCGTTAGCCGGGGGGGGGTTTTCCCCCCAAATCTTTAAAGCCGGGTTGTCCCCCCCATCGGTTACCAAAGGTAGTCCCCCCAAATTGTTAGCCGGGAAAGGCCCCCATTTTTTACCGGGTAGTCCTCCAATTTTGCCGGGGGTAGTCCCCCCCTTTGGGGTTGCCGGGTTTGCCCCCTCTTTTGCCATTATCCCCCCCCTTTTGTAGCCAGGTAGTCCCCCCTTTATTTAAAGCCAGGAAATACCCTTTTAGAAACCGGGTAGTGCCCCCATTAAAAGCCAGTATTTCCCCCAAATTTGTACCCGGGAAAGTCCCCCCAGGGGTACCAGGTAGTCCCCCCCCCAATTGTACCAGGTTTGGGGGGGGGGGGCCCCCCTTTGTTACCAGGTATGCCCCCCCTTGTTAGCCAGGTAGTCCCCCCTTTCTTTTTCCAGGTAGTACCCCCTTTAGTAGCCAGGTAGTCCCCCCTTTAAAACCAGGTAGTGCCCCCTCTTTTTCCGGTATTGCCCCCTTTTTGTCCCCAGGTTTTTCCCCCCATTGTAGCCAGGTAGACCCCCCATTGTACCAGACAGTGCCCCCCAAAAAACTAAAAAAATAAAATAAAAAAATCCATTTACCTGACCAGGCTCCTGCAAGCGGCCCGCTCCGGGACACCCTCAGGCAGTGCCCACGGGGGAAGGGGTTTCAGCCGCGCTTTCATTTCCCCTGTGACGCGGACCTGGTGTACGGCCACAGCCGCCCGGGAAACAAACGGGGGGAGGGGGCAGGGGGGACAAACCCCTTCTGCCCCCCTCCCGCTTTAGGGGAAGGTTTTCCGGGGGGGTGGCCCTGGGGAAAAAATCGCCCGGGGTTTTCACCCGCCTTGTGGAAACGGAATTTGGGCCGGCGCCGGAGTGGGCAAAAGGCTATTTTCCGGGGGGGGGGTTTTCCCAAATTTTAAAAAGGACCCCCGCCGCCTGTTTGGGGCGGGAAAAATGCCAACTCCCCCGGGGGGGCGGGGACCCCAAATAGCGGACCCCCCCCCGCCAAAAACGGAGGGGTTGGGCATTTAAGGAAGTATCCACATATAGTATCTCAGTAGATTTTTAATTTAAAAAAGGGGGCCCAACAAACCAAACCCTTTCTTGAAAACCCCCGAAAAAAAACCCCCCCTGAAAAACCCAAGATACACAGAGCCAGCAATAGTACACACCCCGGAATAGGGTTAGATACCAGCCACAATAAAACCCCACCGGATAGGCCTTTTGAAAACACAGCCAGCAGATTGTTTTAAAAATTGGGGTAGGCTTTGAACCAGCCAGCAGAATTTAAAAAACACTGGATAGGCTTAATACACAGCCAGCAGATTGTACACACGGAGGGTTAGATACACAGCCCCGCCGATTGTACACAAAGGAATAGGCTTAAGATACACGGGGCAGATTGTACACACTGGAAGGCCCTTTGATCACAGTGAGCAAAAATTGGGACACCCGGATAGGGTAAAATACACACTCAGCAATTGTCACACTTTTATAGGTTTTCCTAAACACACACACCCCCACACACACACCCCTTTCCTAAACCCCTTCACCCCCCCTCCCCCCCTCTCCCTTTAATCACTTCAATTTTCCCCGAAATCCAGAGAGCAGGGGTCCTGCATCCCTTTAGCTCCAAAGGGGTGTGGGGAAGGGGGGGGGCAGCCCTGCTCCTGTCTCTCCCCGCAGTCTCCTCCTTTTATGGGCCACTGCTGGAAGGGGGAGGAGCAGTCTGAGTGGGAAAGGGGAACTTTGGGCTGGGCCCCCGCTTTAAACCCCAGTGCCCGGGGCTTTCCTGCGCTGTGAGCAGTAAAACGCAGGGACAGGAATAGCAGGGCCGCATCAGGGCACACAAGAGCATCAAACCCGGGGGCCCCCGTCCGACTGCCGGGGCTGCCCCCCGCCGCCTGTTTAAGAAATAAAGCGCAGGGACAGTGCAACAGGACGGGCGGGAGTCCAAAAAAACTTTTCCCGGGGTACTCCCCTCCCACTGGGCAAGGTAAGGGAGTTTTCCCGAGGGGGGCCCCCCCGCTGGGGGGGCCCCCCGGGGAAGTGCCTACCTGGCCCAAAAGGGAAAGAAAGGCCCTGCCTAAAAACCCCCCCCAAAAGGGCCGCCTATAACCCCCCAAAATGCCTGCCTTTTAAACCCCCAAAATCCCCCTATACCCCCCCAAAAATGCCCCTATAACCCCCCCCCTTAGCCTTCCCCCAAGTTACCCCCCCCCCCCCTATTCCGGCCTATACCCCCCCATATGCCTGCCTATACCTCCCCATATGCCTGCCTAACCCCCCCATATGCCTGCCTATACCACCCCCCCTATGCCTGCCTATACCCCCCCCTACCGCCTATACCCCTCATATGCCTGCCATTAAAACCCCCCATATGCCGCCTATAAACCCCCCCTATCCTGCCTATAACCCCCTCAAATCCCCGCCTATAACCCCCCATTTGGCCCGCCTATACCCCCCCCATATCCTGCCTATTTCACCCCCTAAAAACTGCCTAAAACCCCCCCATTTTGCCCCGCCCCTACCCCCCATAAAGCCCGCCCATACCCCCCATAAAGCCCCGCCTAACACCCCCCCAAAATGCCTGGGCCCAAAACAGCCCCCTATAAAGCCTGCCAGCAGCCCCCTATATGCCTGCCTTTCCTATACACCCCCTAAAGCCTGCCTCCTATAAAAAGCCCCCTATATGCCTGCCTGCCTATACGCCCCCATATGCCTGCCCCATAAAGCCCCCCTAAGCCTTTTCCCATAAACCCCCTCCCTAACCCGCCTATAACTCCCCCTATCCTGCCCCCATAAAAACCCCCATATGCCCCTATACCCCCTCAATGCCTGCCTATTTTCCCCCATAAAGCCGCCTATACACCCTCATATGCCCCTATACAACCCCATATCCTGCCTATACCCCCCCCCATTTTCCTGCCTTTAAACCCCCCCCTATGCCTGGGTTTTTCAGCCCCCTTAAAAATCCTGCCAAAACACCCCCCCAATGCCTGCCTTCCTAACAACCCCCCTATATGGGGCCTGCCTGGGGGCCTATTTCGCCCCCATAAACCTGCCAATAAAGCCCCCATTTATCCTGGCCCAATTTACCCCCCCCATAAATTGGGGGGCCCAATAACCCCCCACTTTCCTGGGGGGTCTACAGCCCCCCCATGCCCGCCACTACCGGGCCCCCACATGCCTGCCTCTACACCCCCCCCCCAAAACCGCCTATTACCCCCCCCAAATGCCTGCCAAACACCCCCATAATTTTCTGCCAACCCCCATATCCACCTTATTTTTTCCCCCCCCCAAAAGGCCCGCAAACCCCCCATATCCTGCCTATCCAAACGCCCCTATAGCCCGCCTATACAGGCCCCCCAATATGCCTGGGCCCGCCCATACACCCCCAATTTTGCCTCCTGCCTATACAAACCCCCCATATGCCGCCTGCCATACAACCCCCATATGCCTGCCTATACACCCCCATTTTCGCCTGCCTCTACAGCCCCCCCCCATGCCTGCCTCTACAGCCCCCACAGCCTGCCCCCCTAAACCCCCCCACCCCGCCCTATACCCCCCCAAAGCCGCCATACCCCCACAAGCCTGCTGTATAAACCCCCCCAAGCCTGCCCGTCTAAATTATAAAGGGGGGCCCCCTTTTGCTAAACCTTAAAACCCCACCTATAAGGCCCCTATAGCCCACCTAACCCCCGTCCCACCTGTATGGGTCCCATAGCTTTCTTAAACCCCGCCTGCCTTTTAAGGGGGCCCCTATTGGGTTCCTAAAACCCTTGCCTATTTGGGGCCCCCTATTTTCCTATCAAAACCCTGCCTCCTAAATGGAAACCCCCTTTTAGCCAGGGGGGGAGGGGCTGGAAAAATCAGGGTTCTAAGAAATTTGTGCTAAATCTGGGGAACAATTTGGGCGGGGGATGTCATCATGAAGGCTGGGCGGATCAGAACAAAAGAAAAGTCAATGACTGGTCAAAAAAACGCACCTGTGAGCCCCAAATGTAACTGCACGTAATCACTTATATGCTGCACCGGCCCATTTACACTTTCTATCAATACCACTAAAATGGTCCCCTGTTTTGGAAAAGGGAATTACATCGCCCAACCTTTGGTTTCACTGGGTCACCACTAAATGTCACGTATGGAGGGGAATATAAGGTTTTTGCAAAAGGGCCCGTGTTTCACTGCTGTCTACCACTTAAGGTCACTGTAAAGGGGGGTAAAACAGCTGCAGAGCCGTGTACACTGGTGGGTCCCACCCCTAAATGGCACGTATGGGGTAAAACAGCCTGTAGAGCCTGGGGTAAACTGGTGTCTAAACCCTTATTGGTCACTATATTATTATAAATTATTTTTATTGACAGTATTGGCCCTTTTTGACTGATCAGTAATAGTGTAAATGTAAAATTCCCTTTACTATTTGGAGTAATTTTGGGTCGTGTTTTTGGCATTTTAAAACAGTCCTTATGTTAAAAAGCAATTATTGGGGAAATTTTTTGGGCTTGGGATAGTTGGGGTTTGATTGGAAGCCCGTTGGGGGAGAAGTTTGGTTATGTATTTTCCCCTTGAAATTTCTACAATTAAAATAACAGGGATTCCCGGTAAAAGGCGTGGTCAGGGGGGGAGGGGGAGGGGGGGGGGCCCTTTTCCCAAAAATTTTTCTTTGGGGCCCGGCTTTTCCCAGTTAAAGCCCCTGAAATTTCCCGAAAAGTTTGGGGTGTGAATTATGCTAAATTTGCTAATTGAGCAAAACGTGAGTGCAAATAAGTTTGAGTAGAAATAACCTAATTCCTTTACAGTGGCCCCCACATAACATGTTGGTAAGTGTGTATGTGACAGAAGCACTGTCGGACTGGGGGGTCTGGGGCCCACAGGGGAGTTGATCTCGGGGGCTCACCCTACCGTACATGAAAATATTACCGGCCTCTCGGACATAAATGCGCCCATTTTACCACATAATACAGTGTACAAAACAGAACTGTATTGTGTAGTACAATGTAGTCACACATTTGTCAGTCTAACATATCATAGACACAGGGCTAAGTAGCTCCATCCATATCCCCCTCCACCCACATACAATATCCCCCTCCACGTTTCCCTTGGTCACGCACCTCACCACCTTCTAAAATACACACCAGCAAGAAAGAAAGTGTAACTCCTATCACAGGGTCAGGTGTTCCCTCACTCTTACAATCAGGAACACATGTACGCTGCCACTATACACCGCCATATAGAGACCACATAGTGGTCAGACACCAGCTCAGGTCACCATCACATTACAATATAAAAAATAACCCCTGAAATCAGGGACTCACCGGAGATGTCATATCTGATGAGTCGTTCTCTTCTCTTGAGTTGTTCTTATTCCCTTTTCTTCTGCATCCGTTCCACACCGCCATGATGACTTGTTCTGGCCACCACTCATCCCTGCAGAAATTACACACAAATATCTTAGAATCCTCACTTTTCCAGCATCTCTTTACCTATTCCCACCTCTGTACAAACTACCCAGGGGTGGGAGAGCGGGTACAAGCCATAACTTAGAGGCCTAGTATCCTAGTATCCACGGGTGGGTAGGTAAACAGCCCCCATGTAGATAAGCAGGCCCCAGTTAGGAAAGTAGATAGGCTACAGTTAAGTTGGTGGACCCCAGTTAGGTAGGCTGTAGGTAGGTGTTGGTGAGTCGTAATTAGTTAGGCTGTAGGTAGGTGGTTTCCCCCAGTTAGGTAAGCTGTAGGTAGTTAGGTCCCCTTTATATAGGCTGCAAGCAGTTAGGGACCCCCTTTAGGTAGTATACAGGCAGTTAGGGCTTCCCTTGAAGTAGTATACAGGCAGTTAGGGCCTCCTTTAGGTACTATACAGGCAGTTAAGGCCTCCTTTAGGTACTATACAGGCAGTTAGGGGTCTCTTTTAGGTAGTATACAGGCAGTTAGGGGTCTCTTTTAGGTAGTATACAGGCAGTTAGGGCCCCTTTAGGTAGTATACAGGTAGTTAGGGGCCTCCTTTAGCTAGTGTGCAGGAAGTCAGCCCCCCCTTTAGCTACTGTGGAGGTAGTCAGGGCCCCCATTAGTATTTAGATAGTCAGGGCCCACTCTAGGTAGTCAGGGCCTCCTTTGTAGTCAGGGCCCACCTTACATTAGCCAGGGACCCCTTTGAAGTCAGGACCCCCCTTTCATTAGCCAGGGCCTCCCTATGTAGTTAGGGCCTCCCTATGTAGTTAGGCCCCCCTTTGTAGTCAGGGCCCCCCTTTCATTAGCCAGGGCCCCCTTTGTAGTCAGGGCCCTCCTTTCATTAGCCAGGGCCCCCTTTGTAGTCAGCATCTAACACAAATATCAGTGGCACACTAAAGACTAAGTAAAACCTCAAGGTATATAGGAATATTGGAAATGCATTACTGCTAAGGAAAATATGAAAAACCTGGGACTCTTAGTTTACAGTATTTGATCAAAGATTGTATTAAGCTCACCTCCCAAAACGTCAAGGGGATCCCAGAGCAGGTGAGTCCCTACACTAAACATGTTACCTCACTAGGCGTCAATCCAGACTGCAACTTCAGGGAATGGTAGGAACTAGCAATTGGATTATCCTGCACTGGTTTAAGAGAGGCAGCTGAGTGCAGCAAGCCAATGAGATTGCCATTTCTCAAATGGACTACAAAACATAATAAGGCAGTGCACATCTAAAATATATTCTGAAAAACGCAAGCATAGGTGCACACTGAAAAGGCAATAGTATACATCTAACACAAATATCAGTGGCACACTAAAGACTAAGTAAGGGAGGGAGGTGAGCTTAATACAATCTTTGATCAAATACTGTAAACTAAGAGTCCCAGGTTTTTCACATTTTCCTTAGCAGTAATGCATTTCCAATATTCCTATATACCTTGAGGTTTTACTTAGTCTTTAGTGTGCTACTGATATTTGTGTTAGATGTATGCTATTGCCTTTTCAGTGTGCACCTATGCTTGCGTTTTTCAGAATATATTTTAGATGTGCACAGCCCTTTGTAGTCAGGGCCCCCCTTTCATTAGCCAGGGCCCCCCTTTCATTAGCCAGGGCCCCCCTTTGTAGTCAGGGCCCCCCTTTCATTAGCCAGGGCCCCCCTTTGTAGCCAGGGCCCCCCTTTCATTAGCCAGGGCCCCCTTTGTAGTCAGGGCCCCCCTTTTTTTAGCCAGGGACCCAGTTTGTAGCCAGGGACCCCCTTTGTAGCCAGGGACCCCCTTTGTAGCCAGGGACCCCCCTCTGTAGCCAGGGACCCCCCTTTGTAGCCAGGGACCCCCCTTTGTAGCCAGGGACCCCCCTCTGTAGCCAGGGACCCCCTTTGTAGCCAGGGACCCCCCTTTGTAGCCAGGGACCCTGTAGGCAATTTAAAAAAAACAAACAACAATCACTTACCCGAATCTGGCTCCTGGTGGCTCCCGACGCTCCGAGCTGCCGCCGGCTCCTGCCGTCCTGCATAGGCGGCGCGGTGATGTGACATCACTTCGCCACCTACGTCAACAGTAGGGGCCGGCGCTCGGCAGGTTGAAGGCCTAACACCTTCAGCCTGCCAGGGAGATCAGCGGAGCGCAGCGCTAGTGGTGCTGTGCTCCGCTGACACCACGCAGCCCCGGGAGTCGGGGACATTAGTCCCCGGCTACCGGGCTCGGTCTCTGGGCGCTCGGGATGTAGGGCCCGGGCGCTCAGAGACTGGATGCGCGGACGGGCCCCGGGGAGCATCGGCACTGCCTCCGGGGCCCACAGCGGCTTGAGGGACCCACCGGGGGATTCACCGATCTCGCGGCGGCCCAGTCCGAGCCTGGATAGAAGGCAATAGGGAAATGCATTACAGAGAGGGTCAAAGTGAAACCATTGAAACACATGATCTCTGAATCACATGAATGATGTTATTCTTTATATAGCACTGTTATATTTCACACCACTGTAGAGAGATTGTCATTATTTACATTGGTCCCAGTCTCCATTAAAGCTTACATCTAAATTCCAGATTAAGCTAACTGTATGTTTTTTGGAGTGTGGAAGAAATCAGAGTACCCACAGGAAACCAATGTAAACACAGGGAGAACATACAAATTCCTTGCAGATGTTGTCCCTGGTGGGATTTGATCCCAGGACTCCAGTGCTTACCACTGAGCCACCGTGCGGTCCAAAAAGATGCCACAGAAAACACGTGTACGAAAGCCCAGATGCTTTCTCCTCATTGCTTGTCTCATGGCAGAAACAACCAAGTCAATCCTAAAAATAGCAATGAGGTGGCAGTTGAAAATAAAAAAATTACTGATGCAGACCAGCTATTTTTTATACATGTGTAAACTAATGCTTTATTTATTTTGCATGGTAACTTACTGTAAAAAAAAAAAAAAGTGCAGCTGGATTTTGTTCTGTACAACCCAAATCTCTCAAGAGAGCCCTTAACTGAAAATAAAACAAAGTTGCATTAGGTTTTTGGTAATATCTGCACCTAATGATATAGATAGCCTGCGATATGACACAATTTAAAATAGATAAAAGTGTAATTAGACTTTAAAGAGTTTGCCCCAAGAATAGATATTACATTAATCTGTTAGGTCACACAAAAGAGAACAAATATTCAATTGTAATTATTTAAAAAAAAAGATTCCTGTGTCTGATACTTGTTATGATGCCCTCTGGTGTTCTTTTTATTCCTTCTTGGAAAGTCCACTTAATGGGCGACATGTATGATCGGGAGTTGTGGTAGCAGAAGCTAGGTAACAGCAAAAGGATGGCAGATCCCAATGTACGATAAAAATCCAGCTTTTATTGCATATTCTTTAAAAGCAGCAACACCCAAAGTCTGTGCGTGCTAACGCGTTTCGGGTGAGACACCACCCTTACTCATAGCATGTATGATCGGGAGTTGTGCCTGTTTTCTGGCGAAAACGGCGGCTCACCGATCCAAATCCCCTGTCGGACGCAGGGATGTGATGTTAGGCGCAGCCTTCGCCACTTTCGGCTGCGCCTAACAGGAAGGGGCGTGCATTGGACGCGGTGTGGGAGTTCTGGGGCGGGATGCGGCACTTTCGAATACTCCGAGGCATGCATGATTGCGGGTCGGCAAAGTGAGGCGCATTGCAGCTCCGACAGGCAGACCTGGTTGATTGTGGTCTAAATGAGCCGGAGGAGGTGAAGTGAAGCGAGAGCGTAAAATCAGAGGAAAAATATATAAGATCACAAAAGAAATAAATCTCAGTTCCGTGAGGCATAGAGTATGATTCCAAAAATTGTTTTTATTAGGTGTAAAACATTATCTGAAAAAGAGCTAAAACCTTCTAAAAAACATATTTCAATCAAATCACTAACAACGCATTAGTCGCCGTCACTGGCGCTACATCAGGAATTGCGATACAGAAAATTGCCGGGAAATACAGTAATTCAAATTCTTTAAGCTCTTCTCGTTGGTCCACAGAAACCAGAAAATCAGAAAAGGAGCGACAGTGACCCATTATAAGCTATGTATTATTGACCGATCAAATGAAAAGGCGAGACAGTTCAAAATACAGTAAAAAAGGCAGAAAAGAGCTGATTGGTTGAGCTAGCGGGGGCTTGGCTATCCCGGCCAATCAGAGTGCAAGCTACTTTGTCCCATTGTAGTCTATGGAGAGATGGGGGCACTGAAATCTCAGCTCCATGAGACATGGAGTATAAGTAAATAAATCGTTTTTATTAAGTGTAAAACATTCTCTGTAAGGCCCCGTTCACACGGCTTATTCTGCCGCGGATTGGCGCCGTACTGCGCGCCGGATTTGCGCTTCAGTATGGCGCCAATCCGCGGCAGCAATTACGGTAATCCACTGCTCTCATTGAGAACAGTGGAATCCGTCGCTCCTCCCCGCTCGGCGAATCCGCCGCGGGGGGGAAAGTGACATGCACATTATTTACGGTGCGGGCGCACCGTAAACAATGCATTGTCTATGGGGCCGGGAGCGGCGCCCCCGCCGCGCTCCGGCCCCGCCCCCGTCCCGCCCCTTATTCACGGCGGATTTGTGCGCTCAATACGGCGCACAAATCCGTCGGGAATAAGCCGTGTGAACACGGCCTAAAAGAGCTAAAACCTTCTATAAACAGACATCAATCAAATCACTAACAATGCGTTTGTCGCCGCCACCGGCGCTACATCAGGAATTGGGATATTGAAAATTGCCGGGAAATACAGTAATTCAAATTCTGTAAGCGCTTCTCATTGCTCGGCACAACCCAACCAATCAGAATAGGAGCGACATGGACGCATTATAACTTATGGAGAAGTATTGACCAATCACATGAAAAGGAGGGACAGCTCAAAATACAGTAAAAAAGCAGAAAAGAGCAGATTGGTTGAGCCCAGGCGGCAGATATGAATCCACCAATCATATGTAGTGTGTCTATTTTGAGTGGAGCAAGAAGGGCGCGATAGAAGGGAGCCCTAAACGTTATTACTGTCTATGGGAAATATTCTTGTACTGTGATTGGTTGGGGGGGAAGAGGGGCTCGTCCTGCTTAGCCAATCAGTGGGTGAGCTACTTATCTCATAGAGTTCTATGGGGAAAAGAAATGCAGAGCGAGCTCTGTTTGTGATTGGCTAAGTTAAAAGAGGTGCGATTATTTGGGCCAATGGGAGAGCGAGCGAAGCTCTTATGTGTTTTCTAATGCAATCTATAATAAAACTGTACATGCCCGAAATCAAATGATAAGACTCACGAAGTTGTACCGATCTCTATATAAAATTAACAATAATATGGGGGTAACGAAAATAAACAAATAAAAATGAATTCAATGAGTTCATTTTTATTTCTTTATTTTCGTTAGCCAATGATCAATAATATGAGGCTGTTTATTGACTAATCTTCTTGATTTTCAACGTATCAGAACTTAGTACAATGATATTTTCTAGGATTGTGTGACAATTTGAGATGATGAACGATGTTTCCCATGCATAAGATTTGTATTTATCTGCTTCGTTCATTATAAAAAACTTTATTATAAAAAAATAATAATATGGGGCTAAAGAAAATAAAGAAATAAAAATAAACTCATTTAATTCATTTTTGTTTGTTTATTTTCGTTACCCCCATATTATTGTTCATTTTATATACACATCGGTACAACTTTGTGAGTCTTTTCATTTGATTTCGGGCATGTACAGTTTTATTATAGATTGCATTAGAAAACCCATAAGAGCGTCGCTCGCTCTCTCATTGGCCCAAATAACCGTGCCTCTTTTAACATAACCAATCACAAACAGCGCTCGCTCTGCATTTCTTTTCCTCATAGAACTCTATGAGATAAGTAGCTCACCCGCTGATTGGCTAAGCAGGACGAGCCCTTCTTCCCCCCAACCAATCACAGTACTAGAATATTTCCCATAGACAGTAATAACTTTTAGGGCGCCCTTCTATCACGCCCTTCTTGCTCCACTCAAAATAGACGCACTACATATGATTGGTGGATTCATATCTGCCGCCTGGTCTCAACCAATCAGCTCTTTTCTGCCTTTTTTACTGTATTTTGAACTGTCCCGCCTTTTTATTTGATTGGTCAATACTACTCCATAGGTTATACTGGTTCACTGTCGCTCCTATTCTGATTGGTTGGTTTCTGCTGACCAATGAGAAGTGCTTACAGAATTTGAATTACTGTATTTCCCGGCAATTTCCAATATCCCAATTCCTGATGTTGCGCCGTTATTGATTTTTTGTTAGTGATTTTATTTATGTATTTTTTTAGAAGGTTTGAGCTCTTTTTCAGATAATGTTTTACCCCTAATAAAAACGATTTTTGGAATCATACTCCATGCCTCACGGAGCTTAGAGCTGATACTTATTTCTTTAGCGATCTTAGATATTTCCCTTTGATTTTAAATGATCAACTTTTTCAATACATTTAATCGCTTTTAGACAACTTTGATTTTTCACTTTATTCATTGATTAATTTGAAAGACAACTCTTTTTGCTATTCACTAACATGTTTAATGATTTCTCGCTGTTTTCCAGCCTATCTCGAATCGGAATACATGTTAGGCGCAGTCCTTCAACGCCTAAGTCCCGCACTGCGCCTCACACACTGGCGAGGCGCAAGGAACTTTTCACTGCATGTATGAGCGCACCTCCTCGGGCGGTGAATCTTAGGCGCAGTCCCGCACTTCGCCTAAGTCCCGCACTGTGCCTCATACACTGGCGAGGCGCAGGGAACTTTACACCGCATGTATGAGCGCACCTCGGCACCGACATACATGAGGCGCAGCTTTCACGTTTGATCTGGCGAAAACGGGAACTCCGACGCGCCGATCTTCATACATGTCGCCCAATGTGTTTAATGACAGTGGATACATATGCTCAGTAGCTCAGTCACACTACCTAGATCATTTTGTACATGGATGGTGGAGTGATCTTTGTGCTACTATGTAAGCCATCCAGTATGATGCAGGACACTAGAATTTGCTTTGTATTATCAGTATTGAACATATCAGATGGTTATTCTGAGATGAAACAAGAGAGATCATTTTTAAATAATTTAAACAATAACTTGTTCTGGGTGTTCTAACAAAGTAAATTTATATTTAATCATGAAACAACTTTTATACTTTAGATAATCCAAAGGCATTCCTAATTGCTAAGGGCGGTAGTAGTGGATCCTCTGGACCACCGCAAGCGATGGCGTAAGCCACGGCAGGGAGCGGAATCTAAGTAGGTCCCGGTTTTCACCAGAGCCCGCCGCAAAGCAGGATGGACTTGCTGCGGGAGTCTACCAGGTCGCTACCCCTGACGTGACTTGCTTGCGGAGACAGCCGAGGTGTAGCGTGGTACAAAATCGTAAGGCAGGCTCGTAGTCGGGGACAGGCAGAAGGTCAAGACTGGCGGCAATGGTTCGTGGTCGGAGATAGGAAGGAAGGTCAGGGCTGGCGGCAAGATTCGTGGTCGAGGAACGGAGGCAAACGGTATGATAATCAGACAAGACTCAGGAATGCTTTCTCAATAGGCTAATGGCACTAAAGATCCGGCAGGGCAACCAGGAAGAGGCAGGCTTAAATAGGGGCAGCCAATTACCGGTGCGCTGGACTTTAAATTTAACACTGCCGGCGCGGGAGCGCCCTAGGGAGCGGAACCGCGCGCGCCGAGGGACAGAGCCTGCAGCAGGAGCCTGGGTGGGTAAGTACGCTCCCGAAGGAGCAGGGGAACGAGCGTGCCCGTGCCCCGACATGCGGGACATGGCGCCGCTCGGGTGAGGGGCACGGAGGCGCCTGCGACCCAAGACGAGGGTGGTAGGGGCATCCGTGACAGTACCCCCCCCTTTGGCCCCTCCCTCCTATGGGCATGAAGGAACCTCTGGATAATGTTACGGTCCAGAATGTTCTCCTCCGGCTCCCAAGACCTCTCCTCGGGCCCGAACCCTTTCCAATCAACGAGGAAATACCGTTTCCCTCTAGTCCTCCTCATACCCAAGATCTCTTTGATCACAAAGACATTAGAGGCATCGGCCACAGACGAGGGAGGGACTGCCTTTTGAGAGAAACGATTCAGGACCAAGGGTTTCAGTAGTGACACATGAAAGGAGTTTGGGATGCGCATGGTAGGTGGGAGCCAGAGTTTGTAGGCCACTGGGTTTATGCGCTTAATGATCTCGAAAGGTCACGAAAAACGGGGTCCCAGTTTGTAACTCGGGATCTTAAGGCGGACACATTTGGCCGTCAGCCACACCTTGTCACCCGGGGAGAAGACTAGAGGAGGACTTCTCTTTTTATCTGCATGGACCTTCGTGCAGTCAGACACACGGAGGAGAGATTGGCGGGTCAGAGTGCAAATGGCCTTCATGTCTTGGACCAGCACATCCGCTGCCGGGACCTCAGACGGGGATGCTACTGGGAGAGGTGGGCGGGGATGCAAGCCGTACACGATATAGAAGGGAGATGCACCTGCAGACTCCGAATCTAGGGAGTTATAGGAAAATTCCGCCCCACGGAAGTAGATAGGACCAATCATTCTGGCGAACCAAGACAAAGTGGCGCAAATAGTTCCCTAAGACCTGGTTCACCCTTTCCACCTGGCCGTTCGTCTGGGGGTGATAAGCCAAGGAGAAATCGAGCTTGACCTGCAGTTGTGAACAAAGGGCCCACCAGAATTTAGACACAACTGGACCCCTCGATCCGAGACGATTTGTAGGGGCAACCCATACAAACGAAAAATGTGGTAGAAAAACAGGTCGGCCAGGCGAGGGGCAGAGGGTAGAGCTGGCAACGGGACAAAATGCGCCATTTTCGAGAACCGATCTGTGACCACCCAGATCACGGTGTTGTCCGAAGAGGGGGGGAAGGTCGGTTATAAAATCCATCGCTACGTGCGACTAGGGACTGGTAGGGACGGGCAAGGAACACAGTAGCCTGGCCGGTTTGTGACGAGAGGTTTTATTATGTGCACAGGTGACACAGGCCTCGACAAATTCTTTGACGTCCTTAACGAGGTTCGGCCACCAGTAGAATTGTGAGATGAGAAGACAGGTTTTGCAAGCACCGGGATGTCCGGCCACCAATGAGCAGTGCCCCCAATTCTGGATTTTTCTTCGGAGTGTGGGGCTCACGTATGTTTTCCCCAGCGGGACATTCCGGAGGTCGACAGGAGCTGCGGAGACAAGATGCTCAGGGGGTATTATGTGCTCAGGGACCACTTCCTCCCCGACCACGTCAGAGGTGCGTGACAGAGCGTGTGCCTTAAGATTATTTTCTGCGGGATGGAAGTGGATCTGGAAGTTAAATCTGAAAAAGAAGAGCGACCACCTAGCTTGGCGCGGATTGAGTCGCTGGGCCATCTGGAGGTACTGGAGGTTCTTATGATCCGAATAGATACTGATGGGATGCCGAGCTCCTTCCAGCAAATAGCGCCATTCCTCCAGGGCCAGTTTGATGGCTAATAACTCCCGGAATAGAAGCCACAAGTGACCGTCTTGCCTGTGGGCCCTTTTTGCGTGAGGACCGCTCTGTCAGGAAAAAGCCCGCCTGCTGGCCCACTCGAGGGTCGACGGCCTGACTTGGGGTGTATCGTGACGTTGCGCTGCCCCCTAGGGGTGCACAAGGTCAGCCAGATACTGTTCCACTGTTAACCCCTGTCCACATGGGCGCAGGGAGAACCAGGGAGGACAAGAGAACACTTTCATCGTCCAGAATCCTGAACATCTGCCACCAGTTTCTAGTTTAGTTATAAGTCCGGTCCGTGACCGACTTATAACAAGGCCGAAACCAGCCTTGTGGTAGCTATATATTATAGACCGAGTACTAGGCGTGTGAGGCCGATGATCAAGACAGACTAACTCAGATTGAAGTTTATAGATTTAATTAGCCTTGGAGGGCACACTAGACAAAGATATACAAAAGGATAATATATACAGGTAAGAGTCAGAGGTGCAAATATGAGTTTGGGTTACAGACAAAGGCAGTAAAATGTGTCTAGTTACCTTTGTGCTCGGCCAACATGGGGGGGCTTATGTGGCCTGGCTTCTGAGTGTGGATGCTCCTGGAAATGTTCTTAGGTACCCCCCTCCATGGATCAACGGTTGAGCCAACCCGGGCTTCTGCTTATATCTGTGAGGGGACAGCCCATGTGGCAGCCCCCTACACGCCCCCACACACCCCTGGGATGGTCTATGAACTCCTCCAAATCAGGTCATGCAGTTTCTGATAGAAACACAGAAATGGACCATAACGCGGCGGGGCATTGGCACAGAACCGAGCCGGTAGCACCATCAAACCCGGCTGGACCTACACTACGCCCGGGTACCAGACACCCCTATCTTATGGACTCTGTAGGTCCAGTTCTGGATATCTCGGTACCCCTGCCTCATGCAAGCATGGGAGTAGTGGCTATGTGTGCAGGAAGTTCCATATTTTAAGATATGAACTCGCCATGGACCAGTTATGAGCAGATCGCCTATAAATCTATATGAAATATCGGAGACGTGTCTCCTGGGTTGGTTTAATTCAAGTCTTTGTCCTTGGAGTTGGAGAAGGCACATTTGTTCAATGCTAATTAAGGCTGTGCTAGCTTCCTATGGAGAGCATTTACAATGGGTCTTGGCTGTGCTGATTGTAAATTGAGCTTTTCTGGGGGCTGGGGGCCATCTGTGAGATCTGACTAGATACGAAATTGAGGATGAAGTCATTTTTTGAGTGAATTTTTCCTCACAGCTCCGACTCCCACAGATGAGGCGTCTACTTCAAGCGCGAAGGGCTTCGCAGGATCTGGCCTCAACAAGATAGAAGCAGAGGCAAAAGCGTTTTTTAGCTTCACGAACGCTTCGTGGGTTAGCGTTTTTTTTCGCGAGGGCCACAATAGGAGCCACCAGCATGGAAAAGTGTGGGATAAACTGACGTTAATAATTACAAAAACCCAGGAAACGTTGTATGGCCCGAAGACCGACTGGGCGAGGCCATTGTAACACTGCAGACAACTTTGCCGGGTCCATCCGCAAGCCTTGGTCAGAGATAATGTAGCCCAGGAATGGGAGGCTAGTTTGATGGAAAACGCACTTTCCCAGCTTGGCGTACAGGTGGTTAGCTCGAAGGCGCCTCAGCACCTGGCGAACATGGACACGGTGAGTCTCCAGATTAGGCGAATATACCAGAATGTCGTCCAAGTATACCACGACACAGGAATATAGGAGGTCTCTGAAGACGTCATTCACGAACTCCTGGAAGATGGCTGGGGCGTTACACAGGCCGAACGGCATAACCAAGTACTCAAAGTGTCCATCCTTGGTGTTAAACGCCATCTTCCACTCATCGCCCTTACGGATGCGGACCAGATTGTAGGCACCTCTTAAGTCCAGCTTGGAGAAAATCTGTGCGCCGCGTAGGCGATCAAAAAGCTCCGTGATCAGCGGTAGAGGGTACCGATTCTTTACTGGGATCTTATTTAGCCCCCGATAATTGATGCAGGGCCGCAAGTATCTGTCCTTTTTCTTTACGAAGAAAAATCCTGCTCCTGCAGGAGAGGAGCACTTCTGTATAAACCCCTTCTGTAAATTTTCCTGTATATAGTCCGACATGGCTTGGGTTTCGGGCACAGACAAGGGGTAGACCCTGCCACGAGGAGGAGTGGTACCCGGTAGCAGATCAATTGGGCAATCATATGGGCGATGAGGAGGAAGGCTCTCAGCCTGCTTCTCCGAGAAGACATCAGCGAATTCTTGATACTCGGCTGGTAACCCGGGCAACGGCTCGTGGGGCTTGGAGCGAGAGCGGGGAAGCACCGGGTGAGGTGCCACCAGACAGCGGTTCAAGCAATTGGGATCCCAGTGAGTTACTTCTCCTGATGTCCAGTCTAGCGTAGGAGAGTGGAGTTGCAGCCACGGGAGTCCTAGCAGAATCGCCGAGGAGGAGCGAGGCAACACATAGATGATTTTTTCCTTATGGAGGATCGCAGGGGCATCCGTGACACTAATTAAGAATGTATAAATAGTACTTTATTAATAAATCTTCATAAATAAGCATTATAATCAATTTCAGGTGTATTTTGTGCATGTAACAACATATATGACATCTAGTTCTGGATGTTTCAGTCATCAAAATTGAACTTTATGGCTGATATAAAAGGGAATAATTTTATATGTGAAGATGTGGTGAAGCCAGCTCTAACCAAAAGTGTACTGTGCTCAGAAGTCTGCCCAAACTGACAGTAAAGGTAATATAAGTAATCCAACTGTTGGAAATCCAGCAGGACCCTGTAGTAGGTTGTAGGTTGGATAAAGCCATGCAAAAATGTATTTCAATTTAAACAATAAAAAGCAAAAAATCAATGCACACATATCCACGCAAGATGGTTATGCAGAATAGTTAACAATCACTATACATATTTTTTGCATGGCTTTCTCCAATCTACTTCGGGATCGTGCTGGAATTCCAACAGTTGGATTACTTAAACAATTTTCTATGGATCACACATTTCCTTGGGCACAGTGTGAACTACAGCACACACTGCCCAAAATAATAAAATATTTTAAGAGGATTTTAACGTGGAATTCGACGTGAAATCTACATGACTTCCATGTTTAAAATCCATCATGAGAAAATATCGTAATAAAAATTGGCTATAGCCCAAGTTTTGGGTAGAAATTTCATTTTCATATGTACTTTATTGAAACTTTAAATAAGTTCGACTGCTTTAATCCATTATTCTTGCCTTCAATAACATTATACAAAGTTATAATGAGTTACTTATGCAGCACAAATGATCTACTGGGCATTTAACATAATAAATGAAGACTTTGATATTATAAATTCAACCTGGCAATTTTTAATAACCAATGCCCAAAATTATCACATGGCACAGAAAATTTTTTATTTTTTGTACATTTTCCGCAATTTTTTGTGCTGAAAATGCAACCAAATTTTTAGCTGTACATCATTCAAAACAGAAAAATTTCCACATCTAGTAAAAATGTAGAAAATATAATCACATATATATTATATCCATTAAAAAGAGAACTGTGACACCACATTCTCCATTCCTACTGACGCATTTGGAGCCAACTGGATTTACTAATATAGGAAAAACATAATAAAACCAAATTATTTTAATAAAAAGAACTTCCAAGGAAATTTGAAAAGTCTAGATCCTGAACTATCCAATTATAAATTCAAAACCCACTGAAACTGGTCCCCAATCTAAAAATCCAATAGGCTTCTCGGCTCAGTTTATTTCTCCAATAAACCCATTATGTGTTTTTTCTACTTTTTCTATCCCAAAAAATTAAAAAATTGCGTATAATGCTGCTGTTGTGCTTTGAAACATTTAGCCACCCCAGGCACATTTTTTAAACCTATTTTTTTGCTGTCTGCAACATGCTCCATGATTCTGGTTTAATGTCTCATATAAAAATCCAATAATACACTCACACAAATTGCATCTAATTATGTATACACAGTAATTCGTTACACAATTTATATTGGCACTGATTTTATATTTCTGATTATGATCCACATTTTAATTTAGTTACTACATAAGATAACCCACAACTTGAAACATAGAAACATACAACACAACAAAAAAACATAATTGTTTTTAGTCATTATTGATAGTGGGATCATTTGAAAGCCAAAGTAAGTACACGTTTAGTCACAAATTTACATCCACTACTAAAAATGTCACACAGTATCCCATCTTATTGAAATCTGGGGATTCTTTTTTTTTAAATTATGCGCACAACCTCTCTATATTCCTCATTATAAACACAATCCAATATCCAAATACCCAGTATAAGAATGGAATCCGCACCCTGTTCTAGAATAAATCTTCCTCTCCGATAACGAGAATATAAAAAAAAAAATATAATTCTAATAAAAGATTGTAAAAGAGCGTTTAAAAACCTTTTCCACCTAAAACACAAAAATACACGTTTCTCTCGCAGTACACCGGCCACTTCATCAGATACAAATTTACCCAGGCAAGTGTACACCTCTTTCACAATCTTTTTATATAGAATAAATACTTTATTATAAATATATCCCCTCAATAACCAGAGAAGAATTTATTCAAAACAGTGCCGGGATCCATTCAACATACTTCGTATTTCCCTACAATGTTCGTCACCTGTCCAATTCGTTTCGGAGTGAAGGATCAGCACTGCCGTTCACCAGCTCGAAGACCCCAACCACCTCTATGAGCAAGTGCCACTATATTAAAAAACACAACACTCCATAGCATCACATTTTGTTTTACCTTTTCCACTTGAAATACTTTAACCAAAAACCTCCCCCCCCTTTTTATCTCTTCAATTTCTCACAATCCAATATCCACGCACTCTACACACTAAAACCTCAAGGCAAACATAAAATATTGGAAAGCATTTCTCTACGAAACATACAGATAAAACTGATTTCTTATGTACATATTTATCAAAACTCAAAAAGCCCACCATCCGATGTCACGAAGGCCCCGATTACAATCGAAACTACTCTATATTTCCCTCCTCATGTACCTGGCCATTTGTCTAGAAACTCGACATCCTACTTCAACATCACCCCCATAATACAAGGGCTAACTTGAAACAACCTATGACACCTCTTTTTCTTCTTCGCCTGGGGACAAGGTATCTTCCTCAAACATTACCCTAAGAATCCCCAATCCTGCCTACATACCCTAACTGTTTTCCATGTCTCCCCCTCAAGCCATTAATCTAAATTGTTGTGTCTCCTTCCTCCAATCACCTGAAGCTACTCCTTATATTCCTTATTGGTAAAGAAATTCTAGCCTATAAACCATCAGGAAGTTAACTTCCATTGAAGCTAAGTTTCAGCAAAAGAGAGGTACCGAACGGAGCTAACAACTTGACCAGACTGTTCAGAATTTCTTCAACAAAAACAAGAGCCTAAGGGGAGGACCTACTTATACAGTGGCACGTACCTGCACTATGGCTGTGCACAACCTTATGTCTACTCCTGGTTCCTACTGCTACCCTGTATTACCTCCTCTCTCCCAACTATCCCTGCGCTTCACTCTCTCCCAGCTGAAGCACCCATCCCACTACCCTATGCACACTTCGCAGTCTTAAATTAAAGTGCCAGCACTGTAATTTGCTAATTATCCGGCCGTAGACCCCATATCTCCTTATCCCTATTTGCTCTTTGCAGGATCAACAGTAGCCCAAGCCTTAAAGAAAGTCATTATGTTACTTTCTAGTCATACCTTTGACCTCTGCCTCTTCCACAAGACCATTTCTGCTTCCTCAGGCCTGCCCACCTTCCTGTCTACCGATGACCAGCGAACCTCCTAGAATTTTTTACACCTAGACACATGCCACCACACAAGCAAGTCACAACAGTAAAACCTTGGTTAACGATCCGGCAGTAAAACAAAACTACGCTGAACCGATTGCTAGAAACAGGTGTGGGAACCACCTGTGTTACCGCAGGCGAGATGGAAATGGATATCCCCGCCAGAGAGCAGATCTAGCCCTCTCTCACTGAGCCCACCGCAAAGCAGATGAACTATGTTCTGAACCCCATGTCGCTACCCCCCTACGGGTACCTTGACAGCCGAGTGCAGTCCAGAACTCCATCACAGAAATACGTACACATAAAACATATACAAGCAGAAAAAGCAGTAAACCTTAAAAAATCACTATATAAAGACCCACTAGTCCTTGGGCTATACAACTACATTATGGAAATAATTATTTGATCCCTTCTGATTGTTGTAAGTATGTGCCCACTGACAAAAGACATGATATCTATAAAAATTATTTAATATTAAATCTAACATTGAGAATTAATTTATCTGATTTTATTGTTGAAATATCTCATTGTATAAATAAAATAATATTTTATGCATTATGCATGAGAATAAGTAATTTGACCCTCTGTCAAACAAAACTTATACTTGTGCAAAACCCTTGTTGACGAACATAACATCAATGTTTTTTGTAGTTATATGAATTTTGCGCACAAACACAAATTGTCCACCTCTTCTTCTCAGATCATTCTCCAAAATCATTATGATTTTAGACCGTCGCTTACAACTCACAACCTTTTACACCCCTAAATAAGTTTTCTAGTGGATAAATTCTGGAGGGCCACCCCATAACCTTAATGTCTTCTTTTTGACCACTCCTTAGTTGCCTTGGCTTCATGCTTTTGTGATTGCCTGCTTAAGACCCAGCCACACCATTTTAAGTCCTGGTATGAAAATTTCATTCATTATACGTACATGCTCCATCCAATCTCCCATGAAGCAGTGAAGTATTCCTTGTCCCTTTATCAAAAACACCACCAAAACATATGTTCCACCTCCATGCTTGACAGTGGAACGGGATCTTTTCGTAGCAGCATTTCTCTTCCTCCAAACACGGCCCGCATTTGAGTTTAATCCAAAAGCTACATTATTTCTCATCTGACACTCACAAATCAACCGGAGATGTCATCTGCAAAATCAGTCGGCCCCCACAATGTGCCCATCTCATCATAACCTTCGCACTGCAGATTTTAAACCAAAATGGCGTAAATATTTTACCCATGGAACCAGAGGTTTTCTCTTTTACTGTGGTCCCCACTCCTAGAATCCATTATAAACTCCTCCTGTGTAGTTAAGCTGATCTCCACACTTCCTTATGATAAGGATACCCCACATGAACTTTGCATTAGCCCCAGATCGATTTCAATTGACATCATTTTATTCTCCATTTCTTACTATTCGCACCACATGTCTCCTTCTCATCACTCTTACTTTGCTTTTGAACCCATTCCACTTTTGGCATCTATATCTGTCTCTACATCTTTAGAAAGCTCTTTGTCCTGCCCATTTTAATCCCTACCTGATTAATTGATCTGATGCCAATCTTTTAAAGGAGACTATTAACAGCCTTCTTTAAATGCAGTTAATGAATTGATTAGAGCACAAACCTGTCTAAGTCCCAGGACTCTTAAGGTTGTAGGGATCAAAATATTTAATTTCTCTCAAAAAATGAAAATAAATGACAAGCGGTACAGAAAGTATTCGCAACCCCTTCATTTTTCACTCTTTCCATTGCATGCCATTTGTAAGATCCAAGAAAAGTACAATAATTCCACTCTGACCCCATCTTAAAAGAAAAAAAAACAGAAATTTAAATAATTATTATTTATTAAACAAAAAAACTAAATTATCACATTCATATATCACACCCTTTGCTCATATGAGTAGAAGCAAACCCTTATGAGCTAGACACCATTATCTTCTTGAATATACAATTTTTTCGCACCTGATTTGGGATCCTCTCATTCGTTACTTGCAGTCCTCTCAAGTTCCCTCAGTTGGAATGGTGATTTTGTGGACACAATTCAATCAGGTCAGGGCCTCTGGCTGGGCCATCAATAATGTCACAGATTTGTCTGAAGCCTCTGCTTTGTTATATTAGCTCTGTGCTTATCATTGTCTTTTGGAAGAAAACCTTTGTCCCATCAATCCAACACTCGAAAGGTTTTTTCATCCAGATATCCCTAACTTGGCCGCATTCATCATTCCTTCAATTTGCAAACCATTTCGTCCCTTCCCCTCACTGAAAAACACACCCCCAAATCATGATATCAGCCACCACATTTTTCATTGTTGGAATTGTATTCGTGCAATAACATGCCTGTTTCCCTCCAACCACATACCGCTTCAAATAACACCCAAAAATTCAATCTTCGTCAAAACAAAAATCTTAATTTCTCAAATCTGGGATCCTTCGTGTTTTTTTTGCAAACTGTAACGCTTTCATAAGTCTGTAACAGAGAAGCTCCACCACACCTCCAGCCATAACCCCTTACGGTGATACTGCAAGTGATATTTGACTTTGAAGAACTTTCTCCTTCCAATTCCCTAATCCAATCTCTGACTCACCCCATGATCTTAGGGTCTACCTTTACCTCTCTCACCAAGGCTCCTTCTCCCACATTGCTTAGTTTGCTGACGGCAGTAGAAAGAATTGTGGTCACCCAAACTTCTTCCATTTAATGATATTGGAGCCACTGTGCACTTAGGAACCTTGAGTTCTGCAGAAATAGTTATTTAACCATGGCCAGAACTTGCCAACAATTCTTCCTCTGATCTCCTTTGAATTCACTTATAGCTCTTGATTTTCATGCTCTGACATGCACTGCTAGTTGTAGCTCTTATATAGACAGAGTGTCCTTTTCTAATCAAATCCAATCATTAATTAAACACACAGGACTCCAATGAAGGAGCATAAACCCATCTCAAGAGATTAGAAAAATACACATTGATTAAATATAGTGTCAACAGCAAAGTCAATTCTTATGACCAATGAATATTTCAGTTTATCTTTCTTTAAATAAATTGCAAAAACACTACATTTTCTTTTTTCTTTCAAGATTCTGCAAGTGTATAAAATAGCCCAAAAATAACTCTTGATATAAACCAAATGCTGCAATTAAACAAAATAAAAAAGAAAGGTTCTGAATACTTTCCGTACCCACAGTATATAATTTTGCAATGTGATTTTCTGATTTATATTTTTATATTACTAACTTTCAAAAGTTAAAATAACCTACCCGTTAAAATTATAGACTGTTCATTCTATGGCAGTGCAACCTACACAATCACAAAGATCCAAAAAATATCTCCTTCCTTTACTCTAACCTACAGAATGGAGCTTTTTTATACAAGAATATAAAAATTCAAACGCTATCCTTTATGCATGATCTGTATAAGAAACAAAATTCTAATGTAGTAGCAATAGACTTACCATGCAGTTTCACAGCCAGCTTTAGAATCACACATGCTGCTCAACATGAGAAGGGGTGTAGAACACATTGTTTCAGTTCCTTATTAATCAGATATCAAATAATAAGACATGATCATTTCACCTTATCATAACAATTAAAACAATAACAATAATATAAAACCTGATTGTCCTCCCAGAGGCCATTATCAATCCCTTTCCTTTGATAAGATAATATACATAGCGCCAGCTTTAGTTATCAAGAGTGCTCGAAAAAGAAAGCTACAGCTCTCTATACGTCACAAACACTGCGGATGCGCAATCGGGTCGTCTAAACAACTCTACAAACTAAATCTATGGTATATATC
Source organism: Phyllomedusa bahiana (assembly GCA_025379985.1). Taxonomy (NCBI): domain Eukaryota; kingdom Metazoa; phylum Chordata; class Amphibia; order Anura; family Hylidae; genus Phyllomedusa; species Phyllomedusa bahiana. The sequence goes on along the minus strand of JAODAL010015613.1, from coordinate 29,914 downwards.
TACAACACACGGATTCAAAGGGTCAGACAAACAAATTTGATTCTAATTGTATACTTGTTTTAATGATATGATCAGATGAAAAGATTATGTATATTTATTGATATTTGAATAATAAGAAATTAAAGCACTTTCTACACAAGCCTATGTGCGTTTAAAGCAACCAAAGGCTAGCATAAATGACCTGACAGGTTCTCTTTCAGTGCTTACTGCCCTAAGACAGGATGGTATAGAAAGCAGAGCACTGCTATATAGATTTATATAAATTTGGAGCAGATATCCGATCATGACTCTTAAGAATCAGTGAGAATCCCACATACCTCGCCCACATAGTGATTGACAACTTTCCTTGTATCAATGTGTGTATAGAGCAAACTGTCAATCACTGTATGTGAGTGGGGTCATCAGGATTTCAGTTTTACTTTCAAAGATTTTCTCTGCTTTTTACACAAAAATTCAGCCTCAAATCATAAAAATCTATCTCTCTCAACTATCAAATACCCAATAATCACAGATCTCACTCCTCTCCCTAACATATAACCCATATATCACATGACTCACTTCACATCCCTCTATCACATAACCCATTATATCACAGCAGCTCAGCTCCACATCCCTCTATCATATAACCCAATAAAATCACAGATCTCTGCAGCCCACCTCTATAACATATAAACAAAATATCACAAGCTCAGCTTCTCCTCCCCTCTATCATATATCGAATATACCAGTACCGCTCTCTCCCCTCAATCATATAACCCTAAAATCACAGAGCTCATCTTTCCTCTCCCACAATCATATAACCCTATATATCAAGCACACTCCTCTCTTCACATATCACCCTATATATCACAGGCTCCAGCTTCTTCTCCCTCTATCATATAAAACCCTATATATCACAGACTCAGCTTATTTCCCCAAATTCATAACCCTATATTCCACAGATCACACTTCTCCTCCTCTATCAATAATCCTATAAATCCCAGACTCACTTTCTCTCCCCTACAAAAAAACCCAATATATCACAGAGCTCAGCTCTCTCCCTATCATATAACCCTATATATCACAGAGCTCATCTCACTCTTCAATCATATAACGCTATATAACACAGAGCTCAGCTTCTCTTCCTTCTAACATAAACGCTATATACACAGATAGCTCAGCTTCTCTCCACTATCATATAACCCTATATAACACAGACTCACTTCCTCTTCCTCTAATCCATATAACCCAATATATCACAACTCAGATTCTCTCCCTCAATCAAATAAAACCCTAGATATAACCTGAAGGCTCACTTCTCTCCCTATCACATAACCCATATATCAAAACTCACTTCTCTCCCACATCATAAAACCCTATATATCACAGAGCCAAGCTTCTCTCCTCTATCATTAACTCTAAATTCACATAGCTCTCGCTATCACCCTCTCTACACCTCCTGCTCTCAGGAGTAATCATAACCCTCTACAGTAAAGATTATAATCCCTTCCAATAGACTGTAAGTCCCTGAATTATTTTTTTCCAGGCACAGTCCTGCTGTCACTCCTGCAGTGTTGGATATTACATCTTATCCCCATCAATGTGCAGGAGTAAGCAGGGGTCAGGCATGAGCAGTTACTCTAAACTATTCCCTTTTTATTAACATTTTTCTAAACCAGAAAAAGAAAAAACAATAGAGCAATAAATGTTTTATTGAATATTGTTTTTAACGATTGTGCATGTAAACCAGAGCCAGACACATATGCAATATGAAAACACATGGACAGAACAGAAGATGTAGAAATAGTAAGGCTCTGTCTACACAGCACTGGACAAAAAATGACCTGAAAATAAAATCCTAAAAATGTTCATAAAACTGAGTTTTGTGTCCACTGCCTGTCAAAAGCTGCTTAAAAAACATCTGTTTCTGGCACGTTTTTTGGTGCATTTTTTTGCAAAGATGTACAGCAATAGATTTGCTATGTATTTTTGCAAAACACACACCAAAAAATTTGGAAACTTACAATAGACTCCATATTTAATTTTTGCCGGGGCCTCCAGTTTTTTTTTGCAACACGTTTCAAAAAATGACCAGCAAATAAAACGAGCAGAAAAAAGACGTTCTGTGGAGATAACAGGACGTTTTTACTATCGAGGTCTATGGGACATCTTTACAGTCGTTTTTTCAGCATTTTTAGGCTATGTTAACACGGCTTATTTAGGGGCGTATTTACGTCCGCAAATACGTCCCGAAATACGTTTCAAATACGTGTCACAAAGTGTGGCGGGGTATTTCGCGTCGTAATACATTCCCCATTCTTTCTATGGGGATTTACGTTGCGAAATACGCCTCAATAAGTGACAGGGGACTTAATTTTACGATCGTATTTACGGACGTATTTAGGCCCGCAAATACACCTCGTGTGAACGACGAGGCGTATTTTACATTGGAATCAATGCCAATCTAATTGTTCATTATTTGAAACGTATTTCGGGACGTATTTGCGGACGTAAATACGTCCATAAAAAAGCCCCGAAATAAGCCGTGTGAACATAGCCTTAGAAAACGAAAAAGGCTGAAAAAACTGATGTTTTTCTGTGCTGTGTAGACATAGCCTAACACGATGTGAACTGTAACAAAAAAAAACCAAAAGTCTACCAGCTGCAATAACAGGTCCCCTGTTCCCCATCTGAATGTAGTGGGATGCAGGCACGGCCCCTCTATGCAAACTGTACGAGTCTCCTGGAAATAGCCAAGTAGATTGCTTTATCTTTAGCAGATCCTGAGGCTTTGAATAGAGTTGCAGTGCACATGCTCGACCACCACTACATTCAAATGGGGGACAGAAGATCTCTGGATAGGTGGAACTTGTTTTTACTGGAATACCCCGTTAAGATCACATATTGGTGGTTAAGAAGGGAATTAATGAATGCTCAGACTAAGCATACCTCACAACTTTTAGAGATTGCAAAGAGGGACACATCAGGCCACTCCTCCAACCACACCCAAGCAAATGACATCACACTAGGACACGCCTCTAGCACCACCCACACACTCACAGCCCAACTTTTTAGACACTTTGCATTTTAAAAATCATTGGAATATAAATATTTTGGGGATCACATTGCATCAAATGATGAAATATTAAGTAAGTTGTTGTCTAATATAGAGCTTGGAAGTAATAAGGTAATTTTTAAAGCAAGATAGTCAGTCAGTTTATTGACGCAAATCTATTTTCCAGATGAAAAAGATGGGACATTCATAGAGCAAAGAGGGACAAGGGTTAAAAATAGGGACTGTCCCTCCAAAATAGGGACACTTGGGAGGTATGGACTAAGAGCACATCATCAGTAGACTATAGTACTAGCATGTAGTTGTATTGTAGTCAGGATTAACACCTCATCAATTTAAAAGCATCATACTACATACTCGAACGCTGCGCACTTCCCTCACATGATGACATATATGTGCCCCCTTCACACACTGCACTCCATATGCCCCCCCTTTAAACACACACTACACCCCATATTCTCTCCAATTCCATAGACAATGCCCTATATTACATATACGCTGCAGCCCTAATTCCCTCTCTTCGGCCCTGTTCACACTGTGGATTTGGCCGCGGGTTTTGGTGCGGGTGCCGCGGCCAAAACCTCATCCAAATCACGCCCCAAACTCGCGTGGGTGCGGTTGGGCGTGGTTTTGGGTGCGGTTTGCGGCGAGGTTTTCGCCCATACAAATTAATAGGCAGGACTAAACCCACGCCCCAGCCGCGCCGAAAAGTACAGCGAAAACCTGCACGGACACCAAGCCGAAGACTCGCTGCGAGAATTGACAGGAGACTTCTCACACACGCGCGGCAAGGCCGTGGCAAAAACCGCGCTGTGTGAACAGCAACGTGGTTTCCCATAGGAAACCATGTAATGAACTTTTGGCGTTTGGGGCGCGATTTGGACGAGGTTTTGGCCGCAGCAACCGCGCCAAAACCCGCAGCCAAATCCGCTGTGTGAACAGGGCCTTACATACAGATGAGGAGCCATCTGTATGTAAATATAACATGAGGACATTACACCCCCTGCAAACCACTGCATGCTAACAGAGACAGTACAGTGCAGTGCTTTCTAGTCCCTGCAAAGCACTGCGGCCAAGAGGGACCAGACACCCAGAACCTACAGTCCCTGAACAGCATTGTATCCCTGCATAGCACTGCAGCCCAGAAGCACAGGGCACCAAGAAGCCACAGTCCCTGCAGAGCACTGCAACCCAGAAAGACAGGGCCCACAAGGCCACAGTACCTACATAGCACAGCACCCCAGGAGGACAGGACACCCAGAAGTCACAGTCCATGAAGAGCACTGCACCCCAGAAGGATATGATACCCATAAGCCACAGTCCCTGGAGACCACTGCACCCCAGAAAGACAGAGCACCAAAAAGCCCAAGTCCTTTGCGAGCACTGCACCCCGGGGAACAGAGCACCCAAAAGTCCAAAAACCTCTAAGAGCGCTACCCCCTGGAGGACAGAGGGCCCCAAAACCCATAACCCCAAGCCCCCTCAGATTATTATACACTTGGAGGACCGGCACCCATAAATCACAGTCCCTGCAGATTATTATACCCTTGGAGGACAGAGCACCCATAAGTCACAGTCCCTGCAGATTAATAACATTTGGAGGACAACACCCAAAAATCAAGTCCCTGCAGTTATTTACACTTGGAGGACAGAGCACCATAAGCCCCCCCTGCAGATTATTTTTCACTTGGAGGCAAAACCCCCAAAATCCATCCCTCAGTTATATAACTTGGGGGACGACCCCCCATAAATCACGTCCCGCGATTATTTCCCTTTGGAGGCGGGGGCCCCTATCACGTCCCTGTAAAACAATGCACCCCCTGGGGCAAGCACCCAAAGCCCCACGTCCCTGCAAGCACTGAAACCCCAAAGAATGGGCACCCATAAATCACAGCCCTGCGAGCCCGGCCCGAAGGCCAGGGCCCCCAAAGTCACGTCCCTGCAGGTGCTGCGTCCTAGAAGGCCAGGGCACCCAGAAGTAAAAGCCCCCGAGAGCGTTTCGCCCTTTAAGGCCACCCCACCCAAAAGTCCCGCCCGCGAGCACTGACCCTGGGAGAAGGGGCACCCAAAATCCAGTCCCGCAGGCACTGGCCCAAGGAAGAAGGGAAAAAGTCACAGTTCTGCAAAAGTCTGCTTCCTAGGGGGCAGGACCCCCAAACCCCAGGGAAAAGGGCGGTCAGCCCGCGAGCATACCCCGGAGGTCATGGCCCCAGGGGTCACGTCCCGTAGACCTGCCCCCCGCGGAAAGGGCACCCGAGGTTTACAATCCCTGAGAGCCACTGCACCCCAGCAGGACAGGCACCCAAGGTCACAACCCCTTTCAGGCACGCACCCCAGCAGGACATGGCACCCAGGGGGCACAATCCCGGGAGACACTGCACCCCGGAAAACGGGGACCCAAAGGGACAGCCCTGCAAGCCTGCCCCCCCGGAAAAACACGGCACCCTAATCACAGTCCCTGCAGTTATTATACCTTGGAGGAAAACCCAAAGTCACGCCCCCTGTAAAACTCCCCCCGGGAGGACAATGCCCCCCAGAGCCCCCAGTCCCTGCGAGCACTGCCCCCCCCCAAAAATTGGCACCCAAAAAACACGCCCCGGCACTGCGCCAAGAAAGGGCAACCCAGAAGTCACAGCCCCTGCAGAGCGCTGCGTCCTAAAGGCCAGGGCACCCGAAGGTCCTCCCTGCGGGCGCGGTCCTAGAAGGCCGGGGCACCCAAAGTCACAGCCCCCCAAGCGCTGCTCCTAGAAGGCCGGGGCACCCCAAAATCACCGTCCCTGCGAGCCTAAACCCCTGGGAGAAGGGCACCCAAAAAAATCACAGTCCCTGCAGACACTGCACCCCCGGGAAGACAGGGCAGAAACAGTTCTTTTGCAGAGTACGCACCCTGAGGACGGGACCCCAGAACCCGGGAGAACAGGGGGGGCATTTTCCCGCGGCATGCCCCAGGGGTTGGCCCCCAAAGGGTCACAGCCCCTGTAAGCACGGGCACCCCCCGGACAGGGCACCCAAGGTCACAATCCCTGCGACCCACTGCACCCCAACAGGCCCCCCAAGGTCCAATCCCTGCAGAGCACTGCCCCCCGGAAAAAAGGGACCCAGAGGCCCCAAGCCCCAAGCACTGCCCCCCGGGAAAAAACAGGGCACCCAAGGTCACTCCCTGCGATTTTAAAAATACACTTGGAGGCAAACATCCATAAGTCACAGTCCCTGTAGAACAATGCACCCCTGGAGGACAATGCACCCAGAAGTCACAGTCCCTGCAGAACACTGCACCCCCGAAGAATGGGCACCCATAAATCACAGTCCCTGCAGAGCACTGCGCCCTAAAGGCCAGGCACCCAAAGTCAAGCCCTGCAGAGCGCGCGCCCTAGAAGGCCAGGGCACCCAGAAGTCACAGTCCCTGCAGAGTGCTGCGTCCTAGAAGGCCAGGGCACCCATAAATCACAGTCCCTGCAGAGCACTGCGCCCTAGAAGGCCAGGCCACCCAGAAGGCACAGTCCCTGCAGAGTGCTGCGTCCTGGAAGGCCAGGGCACCCAGAAGTCACAGTCCCTGCAGAGCGCTGCGTCCTAGAAGGCCAGGGCACCCAGAAGTCACCGTCCCTGTAGAGCACTGCACCCCAGCAGGACATGGCACCCAGAGGTCACAGTCCCTGCAGAGCACTGCACCCCAGGACAACAGGGCACCCAGAGGTCACAGTCCCTGAAGAGCACTGCACCCCAGGAGGTCATGGCACCCAGAGGTCACAGTCCCTGTAGAGCACTGCACCCCAGCAGGACATGGCACCCAGAGGTCACAGTCCCTGTAGAGCACTGCACCCTCAGGAAGACAGGACACCCCAGGGGTCACAGTCCCTGCAGAGCACTGCACCCCAGGAAAACAGGGCACCCAGAGGTCACAGTCCCTGCAGAGCACTGCACCCCAGGAGGTCATGGCACCCAGAGGTCACAGTCCCTGTAGAGCACTGCACCCCAGCAGGACATGGCACCCAGAGGCCCAAAAATCCCTGCAAAAGCACTGAAACCTCAGGAGGACAGGACACCCAGAGGTCACAATCCCTGCAGAGCACGCACCTCGGGAGGACGGGACACCAAGGGGTCACAATCCCTGCAGAGCACTGCACCCCAGCAGGACATGGCACCCAGAGGTCACAATCCCTGCAGAGCACTGCACCCCAGCAGAACATGGCACCCAGAGGTCACAATCCCTGCAGAGCACTGCACCTCAGGAGGACAGGACACCCAGAGGTCACAATCCCTGCAGAACACTGCACCTCAGGAGGACAGGACACCCAGAGGTCACAATCCCTGCAGAACACTGCACCCCAGAAGACAGGGCACCCAGAAGTCACAGTCCCTGCAGAGCACTGTGGCCCAGAGGGATAGGGCAGAAGTCACAGTACCTGCAGAGCACTGTGCCCCAGCAGGATAGGGCAGAAGTCACAGTCCCTGCAGAGCACTCTGCCCCAGAAGGATAGGGCAGAAGTCACAGTCCCTGCAGAGCACTGTGGCCCAGAGGGATAGGGCAGAAGTCACAGTTCCTGCAGAGCACGGCCCCAGCAGGATAAAGGGCAGAAGTCACAGTCCCTGCAGAGCACTGTGCCCCAGCAGGATAGGGCAGAAGTCACAGTCCCTGCAGAGCACTGTGCCCCAGCAGGATTGGGCAGATGTCACCGTCCCTGCAGAGCTGTGTGGCCCAGAGGGATTGGGGAGAAGTCACTTTACCTGAAGAGCAGTGTGGCCCAGAGGGATAGGGCAGAAGTCACAGTCCCTGCAGAGCACTGTGGCCCAGAAGGATAGGGCAAAGTCACAGTCCCTGCAGAGCACTGTGGCCCAGAGGGATAGGGCAGAAGTCACAGTCCCTGCAGAGCACTGTGGCCCAGAAGGATAGGGCAGAGTCACAGTTCCTGCAGAGCACTGTGCCCCAGCAGGATAGGGCAAAGTCACAGCCCCCTGCAGAGCACTGGCCCCAGCGGGATAGGGCAGAAGTCACAGTCCCTGCAGAGCACTGTGGCCCAGAGGGATAGGGCAGAAGTCACATTTCCCTTTGCAGAGCACTGTGCCCCAGCAGGATAGGGCAGAAGTCACAGTCCCTGCAGATCACATTTCCCCAGAAGTATAGGCCAGAAGTCACAGTCACTGCAGAGCACAGTGGCCCAGAAGGATAGGGCAGAAGTCACAGTCCCTGCAGAGCGCTGTGCCCCCAGCAGGATAGGGCAGAAGTCACAGTCCCTGCAGAGCACTGTGGCCCCAGCGGGATAGGGCAGAAGTCACAGTCCTGCAGAGCACTGTGGCCCAGAGGGATAGGGCAGAAGTCACAGCCCCCTGCAGAGCCTGTGGCCCAGAGGGATATGGCAGAATTCACAGTCCCTGCAGAGCACTGTGGCCCAGAGGGATAGGGCAGAGGTCACAGTCCCGCAGAGCACGTGGCCCAGAGGGATAGCGCAGCAGTCACAGTCCCTGCAGAGCACTGTGGCCCAGAGGGATAGGGCAGAAGTCACAGTCCCTGCAGAGCACTGTGCCCCAGCAGGATAGGGCAGAAGTCACAGTCCCTGCAGAGCACTGTGCCCCAGCAGGATAGGGCAGAAGTCACAGTCCCTGCAGAGCACTGTGCCCCAGCAGGATCGGGCGGAAGTCACAGTCCCTGCAGAGCCCTGTGCCCCAGCAGGATAGGGCAAAGTCACAGTCCCTGCAGAGCACTGTGGCCCAGAGGATGGGGAAAGAAGTCACAGTCCCTGCAGAGCACTGTCCCCCCCAGCAGGATAGGGCAAAGTCACAGTCCCTGCAGAGCACTGTGGCCCAGAGGGATAGGGCAGAAGTCACAGTCCCTGCAGAGCACTGTGGCCCAGAAGGATAGGGCAGAAGTCACAGTCCCTGCAAAAGCACTTTTGCCCCAGCAGGATAGGGCAGAAGTCACAGTCCCTGCAGAGCACTGTGCCCCAGCAGGATAGGGCAGAAGTCACAGTCCCTGCAGAGCACTGTGCCCCAGCAGGATAGGGCAGAAGTCACAGTCCCGCAGAGAAACTGTGCCCCAGCAGGATAGGGCAGAAGTCACAGTCCCTGCAGAGCACTGTGCCCCAGAGGGATAGGGCAGAAGTCACAGTCCCTGCAGAGCACTGTGGCCCAGAGGGATAGGCAGAAGTCACAGTCCCGCAGAGCACTGTGCCCCAGCGGAATAGGGCAGAATTCACAGTCCCTGCAGAGCACTGTGCCCCAGCAGGATAGGGCAGGTCACAAACCCTGCAGAGCACTGTGCCCCAGCAGGATAGGGCAGAAGTCACAGTCCCAGCAGAGCACTGTGCCCCAGCAGGAGAGGGCAGAAGTCACAGTCCCTGCAGAGCACTGTGCCCCAGCAGGATAGGGCAGAAGTCCACAGTCCCTGCAGAGCACTGTGCCCCCAGCAGGATAGGGCCAGAAGTCACAGTCCCTGCAGAGCACTGTGCCCCAGCAGGAGGGCAGAAGTCACAGTCCCTGCAGACACTGTGCCCCAAGGGATGGGGGCAGAAGTCACAGCCCCTGCAGAGCACTGTGGCCCAGAAGGAATAGGGCAGAAGTCACAGTCCCTGCAGAGCACTGTGGGCCCGAAGGATAGGGCAGAAGTCACAGTCCTGCAGAGCACTGTGCCCCAGCAGGATAGGGCAGAAGTCACAGTCCCTGCAGAGCACTGTGGCCCAGAGGGATTGGGCAGAAAGTCACAGTCCCTGCAGAGCACTGTGCCCCAGCGGATAGGGCAGAAGTCACAGTCCCTGCAGAGCACTGTGCCCCACAGGATAGGGCAGAAGTCACAGTCCCTGCAGAAGCACTGTGGCCCAGAGGGATAGGGCAGAAGTCACAGTCCCTGCAGAGCACTGTGCCCCAGCAGGATAGGGCAGAAGTCACAGTCCCTGCAGAGCACTGTGCTGTGCAGGTGAATCTAGTATAGCAGAAGCCAGAACCCAGAGAAAACAGGCTCTCTAGCGAATTAGCATATCTCCTCCCACGCCACAGTCTGGTCACATGGGCATGATGTCATCAAAGGTCCTTTAGCCCACTAGGAAGCAGCATCTAGGAGAGGAGCAGCAGGAGAGGTGACGGCGGCCGGGTTCATCGCTGGAGGGAGGGACCTGGCAGTTGAGGACATACAGCGGCGGCTGCTGACACCTAGAACCGGGTGAGTCCTCAGCGTGTGCCGAGCCCGTGTATTAGCGATGGATGTCTGTGTGGGTGGGCTGCACAGTACCCTGCTGTGTCTGCTGGCCGGGCGGCAAGGCGAGGAGGGCTGTTTATGCTCCTATGTCTCTACCATAATGTCATGTGGGTGGAATTGGGGGAGCTCTGCAGCGCGGAGGGGAGATGCTCTGCAGCGCGGAGGGGAGATGCTCTGCAGCGCGGAGGGGAGATGCTCTGCACCATGACATTTGTTGACATTGAAAGGTTTCATATGCAATTAGTGAAGGTATGTGTGTGTAAATACCTGTCTCTATGGCTATGTTCACACGTCTTATTGCAGCGCATATAGTACGCTCCGCAATACGCCTGGTGTTCTGGAAGCACATGCTGATCAGCGCGTAATTCCATAGCATGGGGTGCCAGCCCCCTAGACATGCATTGTCAGTGGCGCGTATTCTCCCTAACAATTGACATGTCAATTCTCCTCCCGCGTGTACAATACGATCATATTGTACACGTGGGGAGACATGTACCCATAGTTCTCTATGAGAACTATGGATTACTGTAATTTCAGTGCGCTTCTCGCTCGTATTAGTGCGCATATACGTGGCGAAATATGTGCTGAAATTACCCCGTGTGAACATACCCTAATGTGTTTTCATGGGACAACACTGAAGATATGACACTTTGTTACAATGTTAAGTAGGCACTGTACAGTTTGTATAACAGTGTAAAGTTGAGTGCACTTGCTCAGTGTCCTATCCAGAGATTGTCTTTTCAAAACAGACGTATGAGTGTGGCCAGCATTGATGCAGAGGTTAAAGTGGTGGTGGGTCAACCTGTCAGTGCTCAGACCGTATGCTGCACATTGCATCAAATTGGTCTGCACGGCTGTCGTCCCAGAAGAAAGCCTCTTCTAAAAATTATGCACAAGAAAGCCCACAGACTAAGGACACGGATTACTGGGACCATGCCCTGTGGTCTGATGAGACCAAGATACGCTTATTTGTTTCAGATGGTGTCAGGAATACAAAGACAAGTGTGTCTTGCCTACAGTCAAGCATGGTGGTGGGAGTGTCATGGTTTGGGGCTGCATGAGTGCTGTCGGCTGTGGGGAGCTACAATTCATCGAGGGAATCATGAATGCCAACATGTACTGTGACATCCTGAAACAAAGCATGATATTTTCCCTACAGAAACTGCCCACAGGGAAGTATTCCAATATGATATCGACCCTAAACACACCTCCAAGATAACCACCATCTTGCTAAATATAATGAGGGTAAAGGTGCTGAACTGGCCAAGCATATCTCTAGATCTAAACTCTATTGTGCATCTGTGAGGCATCCTCAAACGGAAGGTGGAGAAGGTGGAAGGTGGAGAAGCACAAGGTCTCAAGCTCCGTGATGTCATGGAGGAGTGGAAGGTCTGCAACCTTTGAAGCTCTAATGAACGCCATGCCCAAGAGAGTTAAGGCAGTGCTGGATAATAATGGCTACTTTACATTGTATCTTCTTTGTCCCATGAAAAAATAAAATACAATATTCACAAAAATGTGAGGGGTGTACTTACTTTTGTGAGATAGGCCGTGTTCACACGGCTTATTCCCGACGGATTTGTGCGCCGTATTGAGCGCACAAATCCGCCGTGAAAAAGGGGCGGGACGGGGCCGAGCGCGGCGGGGGCGCCGCTCCCGGCCCCATAGACAATGCATTGTTTACGGCGCGTCCGCGCCGTAAATAATGTGCATGTCACTTTCTCCCCCCGCGGCGGATTTGGCCGAGCGGGGAGGAGCGACGGATTCCACTGTTCTCTATGAGAGCAGTGGATACCGTAATGCCTCCGACGGATTGGCGCCATATTGAAGCGCAAATCCGGCGCGGAATACGGCGCCAATCCGTCGGCAAATTAAGCCGTGTGAACGGGGCCCAAATACTGTAAACACACAGTATGTCTATATACCTACCTCTAATATATATACACTGTATATGTCTATATACCTATCTTTAATACATTACTCACAAAAGGTAAGGGATATTTAGCTTTCGGGTGAAATTTATGGAAAATTTAAAAATTTCCTACTACAGTGAGAGTAGGCCATTTAAGTCGTTGCATGCAATGTTGATTTGGCTTTCAATACCATCTTTATGCTGATGACACTCAATTATACACCTCTTCCCGTGACATCACTCCTGCTCGCCAACAAAACACCAGTGACTGTCCTCTGACATCATGTCCTCTCTCTATCGTAAAACTTATTAAAACTGAACTTCTTGTAATCCCGCCATCTACTAACCGACCCCACCCTGCTATTTCTGTCTCAGTGTGTGGCACCAACTAACTCCTAGCAGCCAGGCCCGCTGTCTGGGGGTATATTGGATTCTGAAACTGTCCTTCACCCCGTATATTCCAATCCCTTGGCCCGCTCCTGTCACCTGCACCTCAAAACATCACCAGAATCCATCACTTTCTCACTATGGAACAACCCCGACTCTTATTGTTGCCACTCTTTCTTCTTGTCCTTGACCACTGTAAAGCCTCGTTCACACGGCTTATTTCTCCGCGGATTGGCGCCGTACTCCCGGCCCCGGGTTGCACTGCAGTACGGCGCCAATCCGTCGGAGTAATTACGGTAATCCCACTTCTCTAATAGAGAACAGTGGATTCCGTCCGCTCCTCCCCCCTCGGCGGAATGTCCGCCGCGGGGGAGAAAGTGACATGCACATTATTTACGGCCCGTAAAGTGCCGTAGATAATTTACATCAATGGGGGCCGGGAGCGGCGCCCCCCGTCCCGCCCCTTATTCCCCCCGGAATTTTTGCGAGCGCAAATCCGGCTCACAAATCCTCGTGAATAAGCCGTGTGAGCACGGCCTAACTCCTTGCTTATCGGTCTCCCTCTCTGTAGACTCTCCCCTCTCCAATCTGTCCTGAATGCAGCAGCCAGGCTTGTCTTTCTCTCCAGCCGCTATACTGATGCCTCTACCCTGTGTCAGTCACTGTACTGGTTGCCCATTCAGTACAGGATACAATATAAATTCATCACTCTCACCCATAAAGCTCTCCACAGCACTGCACCCCCTCATCTCTGTCTACCACCCTACCCGTGCTCTCCGCTCTGCTGATATCAGATTACATGCCTCAATCATCCGAACCTCCCATGCCCGTCTCCAAGATTTTGCATGTGCTAAACCAGTTCTCTGGAACATGTTACCCCACATGATCAGGCACACTCCCAACCCTCATAGTTTTAAGTGCGCTCTGAGAATATATCTTCTCAATCTGGCCTACCAAGATCCCTAATTGCTAACCCCCCACTTTCGATCCCACATATTTCTGTCACTCCCTATACTTCTGCACTTATCTGTATATAGATGTACTGTCTGGGTGGCAGGTTCATCCAATTTTTATGTAAACCACCCCCTATTTATGAAACCAGGCTGGACCATTGTACAATCAGCACTTCTTACCCTTCGTCTCCCCCCCCCCCCCCCCCACACCCTTATAGATTGTAAGCTCTTGTGAGCAGGGCTCTCACACCTTGTCTCATCTGTAAGTAGCTTTTTACTGTATAATGTCTGTCTTTTGTCTGTACTTATACCCTCTAAATAGTAAAGTGCTAGAGAATATGTTGGCGCTATATAAATATAGATTATTTATTCTCATCTCAAACAATTCAATGAAGTAGTATCCTACAGTGGATGGTATTCACCATGATAAAATGTCAATATCTCAATAACGTGTCGTGGCCTTGAGCATCGATTACAGCTTGACAACGACGTCTTGTTATTGACTGCTGAGGCCTGGCATCCCACTTTTCATGAAGGACGCCCCTCAAGTCATTGAGGTTCAGGGATACAGAGCTACGAGGTTCTACGCGGCGACTCAGCTGGAGAAAATGCAGGCCACTCCATTTAAGGCACCCCAGTCTCCAACAGCCATTCCCTGATGAAGCAACCTATATGAGCTGGAGCATATTCGTCCATGAAGATGAAATTAGCCCAGTGTTGTTCATGCAGAGGCACAATGACTGGATTAATGATGTAATTCAAGTATTAGAGGCTGTCACTGTACCATTCACAAAGTGTAGGGCAGGTCTGTATTAAAGGGGTTGTCTCACTACAAGGATTGCTTTTTATGTTAAAGATCTTGCGAAAACAAGTCACTTTGCAGTATGTGTCCATTTACAGTGTCCTACCTAATAAGAGATATCCCCTCTTGTATGGGCTGCATCAGCTCCTCAGGTCGCTATAGCTACAGACCTGTTTGATCTATCCTGATAGGCTGCCAGCACTGGTTGCTATAGCTACAGACCTGACTTCTACTGCAGCCTAGTAGAAGCCAGTAAACATGCCCCTGAATTCAAACTGAAACCAAGAAAAGAGAACTGAGGTAGGATGAATCAATGTAGTGAGACAACCCCTTTAACTATACAAACCTGCCCATACTGTAAAACCACCACCACCACCAAAGGCTCATCTGGTGACAGCAGTGGCTGATGCATAGCGCTGTCCTTGACGTCTCCATCATCATTGGCGGACCTCATTTCTGGTCACAGTGAATTGACTTTCATCAATGAACAGTACTGAGGACCACTGGTCCCTCGTCCAGCGTAGATGCTCCCAGGTTCATGCAAGACGATTATGTCTGTGCCTGATGATGTTGTCAGGTCATCTAGCACGCAGACCACCCTGATATAAATGGTTGTGAATGGTCAGACGTGACACTTGGTTGCCTCTCACCTCCCTTAAACCTACCTGGAGTTGTGTGGCATTCATCATCCGGGTCCACAGGGCATTGTTTACAATGAAGCGGTCATCAGTGTGTGATGTAGCCAAAGGACGTCCACTTCTTTGCCTTTCTGTGACTCTCTGTCTCTGTTTCCCTGTTACAAACTGCTGATGACACTCTGTGACTCTAAGCTCAGTAATCACTTCCATCTGAGAGCATCCTGCTTGAAGTCTCACAATGGAGAGATACTGTTGATCAATTGTAAGATGATGTCAAAATGTGAACAGTATGATGACTGTTTAAATCCCAATTCAAATTGATCCCCTAAATTTATTGGGTGATTCAGAGGGTTCACAGCACATTTTAGAGATTGGTACATAGCTATAGTGTGTGTGTGTGTGTTGTGTGTATGTGTATGTGTATGTGTGTGTATATATATATATATATATATATATAGTGGGTAAAATAAGTATTGAACATGTCATCAGTAGTTTGATTTTTTTTTTGGGGGGGGGGGGCTGTTTGGATTGGATGGTTTGTTACCAACATCTGGTACAAATTTCATGTCAATAGCACCTTTAACAATCAATTTAATTAGAAATTTGGTGATGTGTTCAATACGTACCTCATCCGCCATATACACACACTATAGCTTTGTACTGATCTCTATATGTAATATGCACAGTGTGAGTCTATATGTATCTCTACAGAAAAAAAAAAGAATATTTGTATATACATATATCAGATTTCTTTCCTGGATGCTTTAACATGCTATGGATAATTAGGACGGATGTATGATTTTGTTTGGAAAGATAGTAGAGCTTGTAATTTATTAATTTAAAATTCCTGCTTGTGATGAATGTAACATAATTTGGTCCAAGTTGACCATTGGGTCATGTGAGGTCAGCACTCCTGTGCATAGGAAGTAAGCCCTCACCAGGAGGTTCTGCTTCAAAAGGCATTTAGGCTATGTTCACACGGCTTAACTGCGGGACGTAATTACGCCCCGCAATTACGCCGTGTGGCCGGGAGCAGGGGAGGGAGCGGGGGGGCCGGCACTTCGCCGGCCCATAGACAATCATTACTAGCGGCACGTATACACCGCTAGAAAGTGACATGTCAATTATCTCCCCCCGCGGCGGATTCGCCGAGCACGGCGAGGAGACGTAATCCATAGTTCTCTATGAGAACTGTGGATTACCATAATGACCAGGACGTTTTCAGCCCGTAATAGGCGCATTATGTCCTGGTTTAAGCCGTGTGAACATGGCCTTACTGTTCATGATTTCACACGTTTAACAGACTTTGTGGGACCAAAGGTGTCGAAAGAGTTAAGGAGATGATCAAACTCTCTGGATCTGTGATTTCTTAAAGAACTATGGAATGACTACATGCTTTACCCACATACTGGATCCATATTTGAGAACTGGGGAACGGGACACATGCACACCTAGAGCCACATGTGTGAACCTGTTTAGGTCTAAAACTAACTTTTTTGCCCATAGGTTACTATGGGCAAAAGAGTGAGTTGTAGACCAAAACCGTTTCATACATGTGGCCCCTAGTCTCTCTCTTCTCTCCTGGTCTCAAAGGTGAGGCGATACAGAGAACTGCTGGTAGCTGGCAGTAACAGTGTTTGGTATCGGAAAGTAGTAAGGGCTCAGCCGGGTCTGATAGTCCCAGAGCCACCTTTCTGTGATCTCCCATTCTAGTTTGAGGTTCATGTTACTTGGCACAGGGACATCAATCCATCCAAGGGGCATGAGGGGTTGTGATCAGCTAGATTTAAAAGTGTTGCCTGGCAAAAGTTGGCGTTGACTTCTGAGTGGGGGTTGTGCCGTACTAGCATACCAGAACTTGCTTGCATCTCGCACATGTGGCTGCACAGCACTAAGGCCTAAACCAGGTAACTGACTTGTCTGCTTTATGCTGTCTGTAATCCCATACCTAGATTTGCATATCTGACCATTTGTACCCGCTGTGTATGTAATGTCTTGTCTAGTGTGCCCTTAAAGGGAATATATCGCCAATTTTTTTTTTTTTTTACTTATTAAATCAAGACCCTGATCCATATGCTTTTCCTCTTAGCCGTTTTTATTTCCTGATGGTAGATTTCTCTATTCGGCCGTCTATATATAATTGTGGGGAAGACATTCTTGCTTGCACTGCTTTAACAGCAGTCATAGAGATACTTTACAGTAGCTTCATGCACATAGGATTCTTAAGACAGATTCTGTCCCATAGACGTCTATAGGAGCGTTATCACTGTGAAGGGAGGGGAGAGGGGGGAGCTGTGACATCTCCTCTTGTGACTGGTGGATTCTGTGTTATCTGTACACAATGGTGTCTCCTTTCAGTGTGACCCTGCTTTACTGATAATGAGCATACTGCTGAAAAGCTCTCTAAACAGAGCAGGAAGTGTCAGACGATTATTAGGCTTAGTGGCCAAAGTGAGAACTGCAGGACTTAAGAATTATTAAAAAAATATTGAAAGTGATCTGGAAAATAAAAAAACATAACCAAAAATTCCTACAAAATGTGTTTAACATAAAAATGTGAGTTAAACAAGTCATTTTTTGACGACCCATTCCCTTTAAGGCAATATTTTAACTTAATCTTGGGCTGTTCTTTTATCTGGATCCATGATCTCAACTATACATTATTCACACCTTGGGCTGGTTTTTGGCCCGATATAATCCCATTAACGAACTGGGCTTATATCTAACAAGGAACTTGTGGCGGTCTACTGGGCTGGCAGAGTCCTGTTTCACTGGTGCCAGTGAAGAGTGGTCTCTCAGCCAGACAGGGTTGTGGGCGAGTGTTGTGCCACGACGACTGGTCGCGTTGGCTATCGTATCTCACTCCCCGTGCCTCCGTGTGCCCATGTAGATGGGGGTGTCTATGAAACGTCATCTAGCGGAACTTATGTGTTCCTAGGGGGTACGGAACGTCACGTATACATCACATATTGAGTCACGTGTCAGGCCGCGGACAGAGGGTCCTGACACGTCAGCTAATGAACAGAAGCTGTTCGTGACCCTGCTTATACCAGTTTATGGAGTCCAGTGGGCGGTCTTATCAGTGATTGACAGCCCTCTCTGTATGCACACTGATACAAGGAAGGCTTTCAGTCAGTGATAAGACCGCCATTTGATTCCTCAACCCAAAATAGGCAATAAAATAAATTCTTAGAAGTTCTTATGAATCTTTTTCCTACAACATTTTATATCCACCTTCTCAGCGCCCTCTGCTCTAGAATGTGCTTCCTGCAGATCAGATAGCGTGTTCTGTGACAGGTTTCCTTTAATTAAACCAGAACAGAATGACAGCGGGATCACATCACCAGTGGTGTATTAGTTTGTCGGGATCAGTTCGGGGATGTGCAGAATTAAAATAATATAGATAATTCCAATACCAGCGCCACACTTGTATATACTGCAGTTCATCTCTTTCTGCGCACAACCTGCATACTGATGTGGCGGTGTGTCTGTATTAAAGCAACGCTGTTTTTACAATTTATTAAAGGGGTTGTCTCACTACATTGATTCATCTTACCTTAGTTCTGTTTTCTTGGTTTCACTTTGAATTCAGGGGCGTGTTTACTGGCTTCTACTAGTGCTGGCAGCCTATCAGGAGAGATCAAACAGGTCTGTAGCTATAGCAACCTGAGGAGCTGATGCAGCCCTTACAAGAGGGGATATCTAGCAATAGGTAGGACACTGTTAATGGACATATATTGCAAAGTGACTTGTTTTTGCAAGATCTTTAACATAAAAAGCAATCCTTGTAGCGAGACAACCCATTTAAGCCTTCCGAAACAAATAAACTAGTATGTTTCCTAATATATGCCATGTTACAATGCTCATAATGAGCACATCCAATCTTATTAGCCATTTGGATCTAGAGAAGATTCCTTCTGGTAATATTTGAACAGGGAGTTACTTATCCTGTTGTGTATGAGGAGGGTGGATGGGATAATACTGGTATACAGGGCTCATATGTGCAAAAACTGTCACTTTTGTAAAGGTTTGCGCCCTGTTTCTCCATCTTTTGACCTGACGAGCGATGTGTTGTGTGGACAGGACCAGCATTTGTCAGTGTAAAGAATTGCAGTGTAATTTTGCTAAATTTATTGCACTAAAATAAAACCATTAAAGGGGTTTTGCCATGATGTAATGTTGACGTGGGATCCTCCGAAATGGGTATTTAATCACTTTTCTAAATATATGTGATTACAAAAAGTGAAGCCTGTGAGAGCTACAGCATTGCTCAGTCCCCCTTAGTCACCTGAAACTTTACATTAGACATGACCAGGACACTGACAGGAGCTGAGCTGGCCGTGCTTGTGTGTTTGCACTTCTTATCTGATGACAGGGAACATGAAGGAGCTTGCAAGGGGCTGGGGAGAAAATGCAGTTTATGAGTCTGTCTGCTGTATAGAGAATCCACTGGTTGTAATGTAATTATTTGAGTAAACATTGCAGACGCTCCCTTCTTCCTCGCTCTCTGCTCTCCCCCTCCCTCTCACCCCTGCAGCCGTTCATGACTCAGCATGCTTTGTTTATATTCTCTCCTGAACAGATAAGAGGTAAGGAAATCACTTTGTGGCAAAACCCCTTTAAAGGGGCTGTCCATCTCCCCTTTTTAATATCCAGTATGGAGCTAGGACTAGAAGAAGATTAGCAAAGGAAATAAAACCCTATGAACTACCGTTTATTCCAGTGATGCATCTGCTGATTCTTTGACTGTCTTCTGTTGTCATCCGGTTTTGGTCAAACAACGTCATCGTTAAAACCTTTGTCTGGCTGCAACAATCACTTGACACTGTTGTCACTCTTTGGAGCCTTCATTTAGAGGAGCAGAGTACATACATTGAAACACATCTGTAGGTTTGTTCTTGAGTTGAATTTGTAGGTAAGTTGGAACAGGTATATTTATTAAATGTAACTCCAGCAAAAAAAAAAAATATTTTTTTTCCTCGTTTTGGATGGGGCAGGCACTTCTTTTAGGATATGTCTACAAGGCATTATTTTTAAGTCGAATTTTGACACGGATTTCTGGTTTGAAAACGGTCAAAATCCAATTGTATAACCATCCCCATAGACCTCAGTAGAAAATTTGAGCTGTAGTCTAAACAACTTTGAGACGAAGCCTTAGGCTCTGTCTGCACAGCACAGGATTACAGTTGGATTTTTAAGTGTATTCAGTATTTAGAATCCACAAAAATCTGACTATAACCAGTTCCCATAGACCGCAATAGAAAATCAGAGCTGTAGTCTACACGGCACGGATTTTCTATTGTCGGATTTTTTTAAACTGCTGGACTCTGCCAGAATCCGGTACATTTCTGTGTACTGGGCCAGTCGAAACAGACCATGGTTTTTGGTGCAAATACATGCCAAAAATCGAAGTACGACGATGTTAAAATACTGTCTGGTTTCGGATGGCATTTTAAAGGGGATGTATCGCTTCTTCAGTTGGGCTGTTCTCTTGTAGCTTGATTTTTCTCACTTCCTGAAATCCAGGGGCGTTTGTTCCCCTCCCATCACTGTTCATGCTGGCTCCAGTGTCCCCACCCCCCTCTCCCTCTCCCCTCCACATATCACTGTCTCCCTGTACAGTCTTATTTTGTAAGAGCTGTTTACATACTACAGGCCTGCATTCAGTCTAAACAGTATTCTATGAACTCAGCACTGATCTCTCACAGCTGGCGGTTTGCTACAGTTGAATCCATCCAGAGCATAGATCGGTCTCCCTGAATGTTTACATAAGGCACCGACACACACTTCTGCTGTTTTCTGATTGTAGCTGCAGTGTCAATGAGGATCAATTAGCTGTATAGAGTGAAATTTTTGTCGGCCCCTTATAGTGTAAGGGGCCGACAAAAATTTCACACTCTACATCTAATTGCTCCTCATTGACACTGCAGCTACTGCTACAATCAGACAACATTAGAATTGTGCCAGGGTGCCTTAATGCTCCTGCGTGTAAGGCGTACACGCAGGAGCATTAAGGCACCTTGGCACAATTCTGCTGTTTTCTGATTGTAGCAGTAGCTGCAGCGTCAATGATGAGGCAGCTAACTGTATAGAGTGAAATTGTTGTCGGCCCCCCATCTGTACCCCTATTTAGAAGGTTTCACCTAACTTTCTGTATCATGTGCTGATGTGGTATTAGTACATGTGTGGTGTGGAATGCTGGCACTTGTAGTTCTACAACTACAAATGCCAGCATGCCACACATGTACTAACTGTATGGGATACACTATTGTAGTTTACATTGGAGGGATGGAGGGAATTAGGGGCAGTAAAAATAGACTCTCTGTGTCGAGGGCAACAGTGCAAGACCAGGGTGGTGTGAGGGAGAGCTCTTGGGCCAACCTGAAGACAGAGGTTCCTAGCACAAAGTAATTGGGTGGGTGAAAGGTATAAAAGAGCTGCTGTGCTGTGGCAGCCAGAAGACATAGTGGGCAGAGGAAGGCTTGGGACCTCCTGATGTTATCATGGGGCATGACTCTGTGCTGTCAGCTGAGCCACGCTCCATAAATCTCTGTTTGTAACTAGAAGACAGAAGTTAGAACATTGTAAGTCAGGGACTGTACTTAGGCAGACAACCCTTTTAACAACCTTTCTTCTTTGCTTTCTGTCAGCGAATGGTAATATTCTTGTTTACTCCCAATGGTTGTAAAAAACACAAATATCTAGTTGTTAATGGAATTTTAACTCTACTTTACACAGGATTTTCAGTTCTGTACTGAGTTGTGTGTGTGTGGTGCATGGATAGCCACATATGTGACAGATTAATTGGTAAGCTTCTTCATACACCCACAATTATTAACACTTAGCTGAGAGATTCAATAATACATTTCCAAAAGGAATAGTAGAGGAATAGCACAAGACGGAGTTACAGTGGGGGAAAAAAGTATTTAGTCAGCCAACAATTGTGCAAGTTCTCCCTCTCAAAAAGATGAGAGGCCTGTAATTGACAACCTAGGTAGACCTCAACTATGAGAGACAAAATGAGAAAACCCAGAAAATCACATTGTCTGATTTGGGAAGAATTTATTTGCAAATTATGGTGGAAAATAAGTATTTGGTCAATAACAAACTAGCAAGATTTCTGGCTCTCACAGACCTGTAACTTCTTCTTTAAGAGGCTCCTCTGTCCTCCACTCATTACCTGTAGTAATGGCACCTGTTTGAACTTATCAGTATAAAAGACACCTGTCCACAACCTCAAACAGTCACACTCCAAACTCCACTATGGTGAAGACCAAAGAGCTGTCGAAGGACACCAGAAATAAAATTGTAGCCCTGCACCAGGCTGGGAAGACTGAATCTGCAATAGGCAAGCAGCTTGGGGAAAATGGAAGACATACAAACCACTAATAAGCTCCCTCGATCTGGGGCTCCAGGCAAGATCTCACCACGTGGGTCAAAATTATCACAACAATGGTGAGCAAAAATCTCAACCACATGGGGGACCTAGTGAATGACCTGCAGAGAGCTGAGACCAATGTAACAAAGGCAACCATCAGTAACACACTACGCCGCCAGGGACTCAGATCCTGCAGTGCCAGACGTGCCCCCCTGCTTAAGCCAGTACATGTCCGGGCCCATCTGAAGTTTGCTCGAGAGCATTTGGATAATCTAGGGAGAATGTCAGATGAAACCAAAGTAAACTGTTTGGTAGCAACACAACTCGTTGTGTTTGGAGGAGGGAGAATGCTGAGTTGCATCCAAAGAACACCATAACTACTGTGAAACATGGGGGTGGCAACGTCATGCTTTGGGGCGGTTTCTCTGTAAAGGGACCTGGACGACTGATCCATGTACATAAAAGAATGAATGGGGCAATGTATAGTGAGATTTTGAGTGCAAACCTCCTTCCATCAGCAAGGGCATTGAGGATGAAATGTGCGCACAAAGACGCTGTGTGAACATACCCTCAGCGGGATGCGCTCTGAAGCGCTCACTGAAATTCATTCTTCCCAGCGTGTAATCGCTGGGAAGAATTGACATGTCAGTTTTTTCCCCCCGGGCGTGTATTGTGCGCTGGGGGAAAGAACAGGTAATCGTAGCTCTCAATGAGAGCTATGAATTACCATTTTCTCGGCCCAGAATTCAGAGGTATTGACGCGCAGTTATGCGCAGAAGTTCGAACCGGCATTATGCCGTGTGAACATACTCTATGGAAAAAGAACTGTATTTTTGAAAAGGTTAATGCATTATTTTTGTTTAAATAGTAAACCTAAAAGTCTAAACCTTGGTGACATATTGATGGCTACGGTCCAAATCCATTATGGTGGTGTACAGAGGTTGAGTTGTTTCACGGTCCAAATTCGTCTGGACTGACTCTGTTTAACCAAGAAACTGGATTTTAAGTGGTGAATGATTTTCTAATATCCTCTTCACCAAGCAGCATATACTATGACTGGTCGATATGGCATAATTTTTTTTTCCCCCAGACTTAAGGATGATTATTTATTCTAATCTGATTTTCCTTGTTTTTCTGTTTAGCAAGCTAAAAGAATACGAACACAGTTAGTTGCAGTCCCAGTGCGAACGCAGACCTCAAAGAAAAGGTAGGTCTGAAAAGAGCCTTAAAGAAGTATTCTCATCACATTCATTGGCTTTAAACATGTAAGCAAATGTAAATAAAGACTATTACCAGATATATTGCTGTTCTGATTTTGTTTCCTTTCAGAGCTAGAGCAATTCTTCTCTCCTACTTGTGTATACAAGCTTCCTTAGGTTACAGACCATCTCTCTCTGCTCTCAGCAGCAGTGGCCGGGATGATGAGGTCATTCTCTGCTGTTTCTTATCAGCAGCACCGGTGCTTGTTTATTACTATAATATATAAACAGTTAGGTATAGCCGAGCAGATATGCAAATCACTGCTGTGAACCACCCACAGCCTGAAGAGGAAGTTGGAGCCTGAAGCTGGCTGTGAAACAGCATGTGGAGAATGTCCCTTTAAACACTTGCAAATGATGGTTGGCCAAAAGTGAGCATTGGAAGACTGCAGTGTATAGGTTATCTGCTGTGAACACACATATACCTCTGTATGCCTGCAGAAAAAGGTATTTAGATGTATACTGTGGTATAGCCATAGGCTTTCACTGACTATTTGTAGTTTACTTGTGAGTATATATGCTCTGCTTTTAACTGGGCAACTTTTTATTGAGATACAATAATGTAGGCTTACATTCATCTGTTCCATAAATGAAATGGCAATTAACTTGTTTGAGTGTCCAGCCCCAATCTGCCTATTGTTAATGCATGAGTTATGTTGTAAGACTTTTTCCTGTTGGAAATATGTTACCCGTGTTTACCCATTAGTCCTTGTCGGAGATAGAATGTATATCTAATCCAATTTGTTCCCCAGCTATGCCCTTGTGTTCTACTAAAATGGTATGCCGCTATAGCCTCATGTGTGCTTGTACCCTGAGGCATCTAACAGTAGTTGGAATAGACAGTCTCTATACTACATAATACACATACCATACTGTGCATGAGTTATATGGACATAATCAATCCTCTGGCTCTGTGTTTCGCCCATACTGATGTTATATGGCTGGTTCTGCTATGTTCTCTTGAAACACTTTTCACTTTTTTTGGGCCAGTGGATCGCTATGGTAAATCCAGTGTGGAATTAGTGCAGATTTCACGTCTATACATTAAAATTACAGTGCTTTGATTTCTGCACAGCAGGTCCATTTCTTTGCAGAAAAAAATATTAAACTCTCAACTACATGCCCAGTATTGTGATCCACTGCAGATTTTACCTGTGCTGATCTACCCCATGTCAGTCCCTTTCCTGTGGGATTGTTGCTTCATAATGACTTATAACTCTTGGGCTTCATGTCATGGAGAAAAAAAAAAATGATGCGCGGACCTATTGATTTGGGTAACAAGACTATGTTGTCACAGACTCATCCAAGTGAACTTGTGGTAATCTTACAAAGCAGTGTAAGGGTATGTTCACACGGCGTAATTGCGGGGCGTACTCCCGTGGTGCGAGGGGGGCCGACAGCCCCCCGCCCCCATAGACTGTCATTACTCGCGGCGTGCAAGAGCCGTGAATAAATGACATGTCATTTATCTCCCTGCGTGTCATATTGTACGCCCGGGAAGAGGAGACGTAATCCATAATTCTCTATGAGAGCTGTGGATTACCGTAATGATTGGGGCGCATTTTGCTCGTATTAGAGCGCAGTACGCTCTCAATACGGGGCAAAATGCGCCCCAAAATAAGCCGGGGAAACTTACCCAAAGGCTCCTTTGCACACTGCGCTATTTTGGAGGGGATGGGGAAAACCGTTATAGGGAAAAGGAGAACGGAGGGTTAACGTGTTACTGCTCATTTAGGTGGCGGTGGGACGCAATGTGCATTTTCATTTGTCCATTCTTACCTTTTTTGAAAAAGACCAGGGCGGCGCGCTTTTTCAAGTTTGGGAAAAAAAAGTAGGTCATGCTTTTCGTTTTTATTGAATGTATGGCGAGGGGAAAACGGGATATTGTGTTTGTGCCCATTTTGAAAATGTACAATTTTGTATCCGTCAAAAAATATATAAAAAACCCCTATAAATAGAAAGGGAAAAATAGGTGACTCCCCAATAAAAAAAAAAAAATAGTAAAAAAAAAAAAACGATTCAAAGTATGCCCCAAAAAAACTGAACTTTTAACTTATACTTTTATAACCCCAAACCCCAGACTGAGAAAAAGACTTTGTGTCCAGACCCCTCTCTCCCTATTCCATCAACTAATTGGAAAGAGAGGTCAAGTGTTGTTGACTAGCCCTGCTATGTGCGGAAATATGGCTTTCCTTCCTTTTTTGTGAGGTTGCACTAAATGTTTATAGGGCAAAAAAAGAAAACAAAATTAAAAATTTTTAAACTATGACTTGTGTGATACCCTTCCGCATTGCAACAGCAATTTTTATTTTTTTTTTTTTGCATTTTTCTACAATTTTTGTCATTATTTTTTTTATTTCAGAAGTCTTGTGCAATTAAAAATTAAATATATAAAATCTTGTCCTGTTCTAGCTGTGATTAGTAAAGAATTAATGGCCAGGCAGATTAATTCCACTTTATTACAACTGTTGCTTATTTCTATATAGCCTCATTACAAATAGTAGGTAATGACAAGCAAGGAAGTCATGTACATAGGGGAATTTTAGAAGTTTATTAAAAAACAAACAAACACCTAATTAACCAAAAATGAAGAAAAATAAATCGATATAATAGTCACGTGTCTATTGCTTGTCAATATGTGAAAAGAAAATTTTTGGTAGTGTCCCTCTAAGAATTTGAAGTCATGGAATTATGGAAATCGTAGGATTGGTAGATATGTTAATGGTTTAAAAAAATACTTAATACTGTATTAATTATTTTTTTTTTAAGTAGGAGTGCCACATGCAGAA
Source organism: Phyllomedusa bahiana (assembly GCA_025379985.1). Lineage (NCBI taxonomy): Eukaryota > Metazoa > Chordata > Amphibia > Anura > Hylidae > Phyllomedusa > Phyllomedusa bahiana. The sequence continues at coordinate 3,558 of JAODAL010015613.1, read as the reverse complement.
GTACCCGCACCTATATGCTGTGGCATGTATCAGTGAGGTTATTAGACGGGTGTTCTGTGCCCTAACATGGCTCATTTGTTCATACCTAAGGTGTAGAATTTTTTTTTGTGTAATGTAGGCATGATGATTTTATTTTTTATTAAATATTTTTTCCATGCTTTTTTTTCCCTTCACTTTTTTTTATCTCATTGGGATAAAATTTTTAACACCTTGCTTTTTTTTTTTTTTTTTTTTTTGCCCCTTGTTATGTTTTTAGCAGTCCTTATACTAATATATTACATTATGTGTCGGCCCTGACCAGGTGCAATTATGGCAGCACCAGTGGCTCTGACCGCTTTCCATATGCAGCAGCCCTTTGGGACTACTTAGTTACCCCAAATTGACTGACATATATTCCCTGCTCCTTGGGGCTGGGAGTCCCGTGACCTATTGAGCAAAAAATCCCCAATCAAAGGGTTAAACACAGGGGATCAGAGGTCTCCTTCGCTCCCTGAAGTTAACATAGAATGCTCTACGAACAGAGCTGTTAATTACAGGTCCGTTGCTAGCGCAGTTACGGCGCTGGGAGACACAAAATCCCTCAGTCTGCAGCAACATCTTTTGATGTCGCTGCAGACCACCTGCCGTCAAAAGTCAGCGGTTGGTCATTAAGAGGTTAAAGGGGTTGTCTCATTACATTGGTTTTTGTGTTAAAGATCTTGCAAAAACAAGATTTGCAATTATGTCCATTAAATGTCCACCCTATTCCTGATATTTTTTATGGGCTGCTAGCCCTCAGGTCATATAGCTGCAGACCTGTTTGATCTCTCCTGATAGGCTGCCCGCACTGGTCACTATAGATAGACTGACTTTTATGCAGGGCCAGTAGTAGCCGTAAAAAACGCCCCTTTAATTCAAAATGAAGCCCAAAAAAACAGGACGAATCAATGTAGTGAGGGCAACCCCTAAGGTTGTTAAGGAATGTTATGCCATGTGGATTATTGGGCACCAAATCATCAAAATTGGCTGATCTGGGGTTCCCCTTTTCAATTGCCTTTTGTGAGTCCAGATATGCTCAATGAAAGACAAGTCAAGAAATGCAACAGGCTATGAGACCACATTGAGCCATGCAGGCTGCTCACAGTAGTATTGGCAACAAGCAGCTTTGCATTGTCCTGTTGATGAAATGACTCCTGGGACACTTTGGAGACCTGGCTGAGCCACTAGTTTCATGACCAAATCGATGTAATGAACTATTTCTGTACCTGAAATCAAGACTAAAGGGGCCTGGCTACTGAAGATTATGCCACACACAATCCCGGGAGTGGAACTGGTGTGATGTTCCTTTATGGCATTGCCCACGTGGTCTCCAGACCAATCTCTATCATTGCTGGACAGACCTCCATTCCAGCTTCTTAATGCTGTCTTGCGGTGGTTTGAGGTCAGCAGAACACCTGTAGCTGGATATCTGGCTTGTAGATCTGTTTTGTGCAGGTGCCTTCTGATGGTTTGTGTCAACATTGTTTGCTGTTTAACCCCTTAAAGGGCTTGTCTCGCTACAAAGAATAGCTTTCAAAATGTAGGGAACACTAAATAAAGACATTTTCCAAGTATATAGCTTTGTTCATCTGTTTTTGTTAAGGAGCTGCAAGTCATATTATCACCTCCCTGGCTGTTTCAGTTCCCTCAGTAACCGACCTGTGTCTCCCCCTGCTGTTTGTTCTATGTGATAGCAGTGAGTGACATCATCACACAGGTCAGGGCAGCTCTATGCTGGCCAGCAGTAAAAAGCTTGATTTATCTAAAGTAAACAGCACTAATTACAGGCTTTTGTTTGAGATCAGATAAAAAAAAACTCTGCTAGCAGTTTCAGAGAAGCTTCTGAAGAAATTTAGAAACTGAAAACCAGAGTTAAATCGGGAGTGAATGCACGAGTCAGGGACTTTACCAGGAGTGACGAGAAACAAACAAAATTTTTATTCATTCATCTTAAAAAATCTGTGGGGAGAAACCCTTTTAAGCCCGGGCCCTGAAAAGGATTCTGCCCAGCTATCTTTTTTAGTTTTTGCCTCCCTGTGTTTCAAACAGTCGTAATTTAAAAAATTTTTTTTTTTTGTGACGCATTTGTATGAGGACTTGTTGTAAGCGGGAGAAGTATTTTTTGGGGCATAGTTTAAGTTTACAAATTGCTGCAGAATTTTTTTCTTTTTTTGTTTTACATTTTTTTTTTTTTTTTCACCATTCACAGTTCACACTAAAACTGTTAGATGAATTATACAGGTTATTGTGGTCGTATGGATATCTAATATTTGTAGGTTTTTGTGTGTAATGTACGCACAATATTTTTTTTATAAAAAAAAAAAATTCTACACTTATACTATTTTTCCTTTTTTTTTCAATCCCATTAAGGGATAACTATTTTTTTTTTAACTTGGAAAAATGATTAGCAATTCTTGTATGAAACTTCTCGCCGTACTGAGTATCAGGGTAGCCAGAGTGGCCCGAGCGGTTTCCCTATACAGACAGCCCTGGAGCTACTGTACGTCCCCAGGGCTGACTGTACAGACATTCTTCATTGGGTCAACGGGAGCACCAATCGCCAGTTGAAGCTCAGGAATGCTCTAAGATTACAGACTGTGGCGTGTCGACATAATTTTTTACATCTTTTTTTTTTTTCCCACTGTATAATGCACCCGAAAAATTCAAAGTTGTAAATGTGTGGTCATAAATGGTACCTAAAGTTCGAGGCGCCTAGCGTATGTGTTTGGCGTGCCGCAGTACTTTGGCACATTAGTCATGTGCCAAACGTATAAAAAAATGCCATAATTCACGTGGTGCTAAAAAGTTCATTGTTTCTTTTTTTTAATTTAAAATGTATTATGTTTATACTAAAATTTTTGGGGCATTTTTTATTTTTTTTTATAATATCTTTAAAAAAAACTTTTTTTATACTTTTTATATGTTGTTTTTTTTTTGTTCAGAAAAATGTAGGTCAGTGGGTTTTAAATTTAAAAAGAATTTTGATTATATTTTAAACTTTATAGGAGAATTTTATATTTTTGGGATATTCTATAACTTTATATGATTTATTTTTAACTTTGAAAAATTAAATTATATAAATTTAGTAATTCTCATAAATTACTTTATTATTTTACTGGTATAAGTTGAGATTTTAAAGGACATTTTTTGCCCCAATGCAAATTAGTTCCCTTTTTAAAGACCATTTTGGGGCCGTTTTAAAGGCCAGCAAAATACCCGGGGATTATCCGACCCGGGATTTGCTCTGTTTTTGGCCGTGACCGGCTGCAGGGGGATGTTTTTTCTCGTGGTTTTAGAGAAAAGCCCTCCCCCTTCGCATTTTAAGGTTCAAGTTTCCCCAGAAAATGGGCGGAAGAATGAAAATGTGCAATTTTTTTTCAGACCGATGCGGATAAAAAACTGCCGGCGGAAAATCTGTGCGTGGGGGGGCACTGCAAGGATTTTCCCTAGAGATCATTTAAAGGGTTTTAAACCGGTTTTCAAAAAAAAAAACCGCCCTTTTTAAACCCGGGTTGAAAACTTGACTGTGGGGACATTTTG
>JAODAL010015612.1:0-83261 GCA_025379985.1 Phyllomedusa bahiana | reverse complement strand
CAGTCTCGGCCCTTTTCCTTCCTTTATTCAATTATTACAGTTAAAACCAAAAATTTTCCCAACATATATAAAAAGACACATATGCATCTTTTCTCACTACCGAATGAAATCAGAAAAACCTTTACCTGTTTTGGGGTTAAATTTAGGTGACCAAATTTAATTTGGGGTTTTTTTAAAGGGCTTTTTTTAATTATTTCTGCAGTCAAAAAGTTTACATACACTAGTATTACTATGAATTTAAACAATTTGGGACAGTCCATATGATGATGTCATGTCTTTGGAAGTTTGTTAGGTTTATTGATAAATCTATTTTAAATTTGAGAGACCCCCTGGTGTTGTTTTTTTAAATGACTGCTTCTTGTTAACCAGGGGAAGTCTAAAAAAAATCCCCGATATCGGGAAGAGAATTTTCTTGCAGGGTTCGGAAAATCCTTAGGTCAATTTCCAAAACCTGAATGCCTCTTTCACTTCCAAACAAAAAACGCAAGTACAAACAAGATGGAATTTTTTCCATCATCATACCCTAGAAGGAGATGGGTTTTTGCCTTAAATGAACATGCTTTGGGTTGACATAGCATATCAACCTAAGAAAAAAAAGAAAAAGATTTGTAAAATACTGGGTGGAAGCGGTAAGATTGTGTCTTATCCACATGAAATGATGGGCGAAAGGCATTTGGCCAGGATGAAGCCTTTTACCCCCAAAAAGAAACCTATAAAAGCCAATTAAGTTTGCAAACACACAGGGAAAAAGACCTACTTTTTGGGGAACTTTCCCCCTGTGTCTGAAACGAAAAAATTGAACTTTTTGGGCCATAATGATATCATTATGTTTGGGGGAAAAAAGGGGAAAAGTTTTGAAGCCTGAACACCACCCAAACTGTGAAACACAGGGATGGCAGATCATGTTGGGGGTTTGTTTTTTTTGCAGGGGGGGATGGTGCATTTCAAAAATAGATCATCATGGGGAAAGAATTTATGTGGCAATCAAAGCAACATCTAAAGCATCACCAAATTTTAAAAGTTTGGGTAAAAGGGGTTTCAAAATGGCAATGACCTGAAGCTCCCACCAAAGGGTTTTTAAAAGTGGTTTAAAGGGGTTTAACCCAAGCAATTTTTTGGGAGTGGCCACCAAAAGTCCTTTTTAAAATTTAGGCAAAGCAAAAAAGGCGGGTGAGAAAGGGCGACCTACAAACTGGCCATTAAAAACCAGTTTGTCAGGGGAATGGGAAAAAAATTCCTCCCAATATTGAAAAAGTTTGTGGGGGAAATTCCAAAATGTCTGCCCCCCAAGTTTCGTTTAAGGGGCAATGTCCCCAAATACTAATGAAAATTAGGAGACTTTTGACTTTTCAGAAAATAATAAAAAATGCCTTAAAAAGAACTGTCTCATTCTGGATTTGGCAAATATAAATAATTTTTGGTTCCAATTCCAAAACAGGGAAGGTTTTTCTACTTCAGTCAGTAGTGGGGAAAAAAATCATAGTTTATTTTTTTTTATAGTGTATGTAAACTTCTGGTTTCAACTGTTTCCCCCATGACAGCCAGTTACTGGATACTTCTGGAAGTTTTAGCTTCATTCCCCCCCGTCCCTTTCTCAGTAGCCTTCAGTGGCTGATATGTCACTGTATACATGGTGTATGTCACAGTTTTGCATATATACCTGTTTTTTCGGGGAAAAGGTTTAAAAGCACACAATATTTTCTGAACCAGTTCTTACAGGGTTTTAGCCCCTGCGCTCGCATATGTGACAACCCCTGTACACATTGTGAGCTGGCACCCCGCGCTGGGACCCGCAAAAATTCTTTAGGCCAGACCAGCGTATAAGGTAAAACTTTTTCCTTTGGCCGTATGTTTATTTGCAAAAAACAAACTATGGGAACATGCCAGCAATAAAAGGGAAAAATTAAAAAATCCGCTCATTGAGCACTTACAAAACCGGGGTATTCCCTCACAAAAACCTTGGAAGTTATTGGGTGGTACAGACACTGGTCTCTCCAGTGTGACCGTCTCCACCAAAAGGTAGACGGGAGTTGCAGCCGACCACAGTCAGCCTACCTCGCCCTTAAAATACCCCCGGGAAATCCTGGAGGGAACAGGGGGAAAAAGCCCCCCCGCTCTTGCTTACCCCAATGAAAGCCGACCTGGAATTTTGCTGGAACCATACTCCCAGCTGTTAATGTTGACTTGACATAGTTTATTTAACCTGGGGCCTTTCCTCCACAAGGCCACCTTTGGGTGGCATTGTCTTATTTCCGGGCCCAATGCCAAATGGCTGGGATATTTTACCCATTGCAGACCTTCCTCCCTTTTTGCCTTACACAAACGCTTTCAATAAAATTATTTATAAATTTTTTTGTGCTTTTGTTTTCGTACCAAAAGAAAAATCATTTCTAATCCCCTCAGTTGTTAACATTAGGGTCTGATGGTGAGTACAGAGATCCCCGGGGTTACAACGGGAAGGGATGAAGGTTTGTTTTTAAGTTAAAATTTGTATGAAGTCGGAACAGCATATTTATTAAATGCAACTCCCACAAAAGGGGTTTTTTTTTCTTTTTTGGAAGTGCAGGAAGGGTTTTTACTTTTGTTTTGCGTTTGCCCCTTTGTTAAGAAAAATTTACCTTTTTTTCCCCCCCTGGGGGCATCTGGAACTTGGGGGTCCCAGCTACCCCTTCCCCCGGGGAAACATGGAACTCAAGACCACATCCCCCCATAAGTCTTCTTTTGTAACAGGGGACAATTAATCGAGGACCCTGTATTGCATTAGAAAAACCATGCCCAAAGGGTGACTGCCAGTAGCCACAGGTTTTGCTTTTGATATCCATGTTTCACCAGCATTCTCTTGTGCCGTGTACTGTAGCATTGGACCTTACCTAGAATTAGCCACTTTTCAATTTTGTGGCGCGGGGGTGGCCTAAACCACTCTACTTTCAATCAGTGATTTTTTTAATAAATGCAGCTAAAATAGCGGGTTAGGTAAGGCTGTGTGGTGTTCCTGCTGAACTGCAGTATATTTCCAGCTGATTACATGGTAGAAAAGAGGTTACAATGTTAACAGATCTCATCCACTTGCTGGGACAAAGTCTGCAAATGACCGGCAGTGTGAATTTTTAATTTCCCGGGGGTGTAAATTTTAAAGGGGGTCCTCCAGTTCTATCTGAAAACTAAATAATAAGCTTCTGGTGCCTAATAAAATGAACAAAATGTGTACTCTCCTTCCTCCTCCCCTCCGTTCGTGCAGCGGCTCTCCCCAGTCTTCCTAATGAGACGTCGCCACTGCAGCAGCCATGTGCCGCTCCCTTACATCACCGTTCAGAAGTGAACTGCTCCAAGCTGGGATGTTGGCCGAGGAACGTGATCGTGGCGACGTCCTGGTCTGAAGGAGACTGGGAAAAGGGACCCCGTGGGGGGAAAAGGGGGGGGGTGGGTTTTTTTTTTTTTTTTTCTTTCATTTTATTTTTTGGGGTAAAACCGACAAACCCTTTTTTTTAAAAGGGGGTATTCCCATCTGTGGAAACAGGGGTTTGGCGGGAAATTTTTATGTTCTTTCCCAATTTACCATTGGCGTTTTTTATATAACCAAATTTTTTGGCGGCTTTAAACTTTCCCTTTTATTGAATGAAAGAGATCTATGAGAACCAAAGCTGACAAATTTTCCATTTCCCCAGATGGGAATACTCCTTTAAAAAGGGCATATTGATAGGATATGCCATAAATGTCTGCTCAGTGGGTGTCTCCCAAATTTCTCCATGCAGAACCGAAACTAAACATTCGGTTTATTTTCAGGGGATTCTAAATACACCAAGCGCATTCACGGGGCCTACTGGGGGAAACTTCCATTAAACAAACAGAGACATCCCCACACCCAGCTACTTCTCCATCTTTTGTGGCCAGGGTGCTCCCATCTGCTAACCTGGAAGTTAGGAGTTTGGGGAGTAATTTTTAAATTTTGGGTTTCCCCCCCGTACTTTTTCACAGAGCCACGCAATTTTCAACTCCACTTCCTGTAAGGCTGGGGGTGGTTCTACAGCATATTGAAAAACACTCTGTTGTTCCTAACTGAGGAACTTTGGGTAATATGGGGGTTTAACAGCAAGACAAGGGCTAAGCGCTAAAGGGTTAAAAGTTTGAGTAAAATAAAAAAATTTCCTGGCTCGAAAAGACACAGCGGGGATTGACCTCTTTCCTTTCCCAACCGGGACATTAAAGCCAGAGAGATTTGGGTAACCGGGAAAAAGTTTGGGTACTCAGCATAGATAAGACTCCTCAACACTGAAAAAGCAAAAACAGAACAGCAATGTATTTGGTAAAATGTTTTAAACCTTTGCCTACTGTTTAAAAGTTTATAATGAGATGGGAAACCCCCTTTTAAAGATTGGACACAGATTTATTGTATTTTTTATTTTCCTTCTTTCTTCCTCATCAACTTTTTTATAAGGCTTTATTTATAATTTTTTTTTTTTTTTTGAAACTTGTTTTTCATTTTTGATTTCAAGAAAAAAAAACACGAATCACATTGGGCACAAACCCCAATTTTTTCACAAAAGCATTAGAGGTATTACATAAACTCTAGAATCAATCTGCTCATATTCTAGACAGTTTCGTTTAAGCTATACTTATGTCTGCCCATAGTAATTTGCACAGAATAGCTGTATTATGCGATATCATAAACACCAGGAAAAGATGAGCTCTTGGAACCTGCAACCAGCCGGAACACTCTAGTGTTTTCTCTGTAACACCAGTTAGTGCTATCCAGAATATATTCAGACCCCTGGCTCTTTTCCCCTCAATCATAATACTGTCATTCTTCTACACAACATCGCTTTCATACCAATCCACCCGATCGCCACATTCATTCATGACCATTCACACAGAGCTGCAATCCAGTTGCTCCATACCATCGAGAATCTCTTGGGGATGCCCCTAGCAGCGTAAGTGGTCGTATACCTTGGTAACTCCCCGCATTTACCAGTTGTTTTCCATTGTTCTAAAAGGGGGCCCCTCGGGGGCTTCAATTTTTAGAAGGATATTTTTTTCCTACATAAAAGAGTAGTAGCCTATACGGGGTACGTGGGCCCACCAGGGACAACTCCTCACCAAACCCAAAAGGCTATTATCCGGTAGAACACGTTAGGAAGACCCAATCTTTTTTTTAAAAGAAATCAGGATCTCTTTTCCCAAAAATTTTTTGTAGGGTCGGACACCCCAAATCATTGAAAAAAGGGGTACCTCTCTCCTCCCCCACACCGGGAGCAGACCGCAGAAGACAGACATTTCATTTGAATAGCCTAGCGGCGTAAATAAACCCGATGGCCTTTAGTTTGAATCAACGTCCTGCACTTAGAACTGAAAACCCGGGAAGGATTGCACTCCGAAAGTGCCTATTCGCAAAATGGGATATCTTACTCCCACCTACCAAAAGAGACTTCCAAGGGGGGGCTTGACAACCCAAATGGCCCATAGATAAGGATACCCTTTCGAAGGTTTTCCTTCCAAAATGGTTTCAAATATCCAAAACTGAGGGGGACCTGGTTAACCAAATTGAGTCTACAAGCATGTCTCAGTTGTAAATATCTGAAAAAGGACTCCTTCGGGAGACGGAACTCAAGCTGCATGTCTCTGAAGGACCGAAAGGTGCCCTCCCTATACAACTGTGTAAGGTATTTAACCCCTCGGGTTGCCCAGAACCCATAATCCGGCAGGCTCAATAATTCTGGTAGCTTCACATTGCACCAAAGTGGGATGACAGGGGACCAATCACTATCTTCCCCTCTGCGTCCATACAGCTGAATAAAGATTGTCCATGAGCGTATAGCAGCACTCATCAGGGACGTATAATAAAACTGTGCACAATGGCCCTCTCTGTACGTTAGAGAGTCCTTCGAAAGACCCAACCAATGCTGCCTCCAATATATGGGAGGGATTGTTCCCGTCGTCACGAAACCACTGAGCAATGTGCGCCAGTTGAACCGCCACGTAATAGATGTACTAGTCCGGAAAAGCCAGACCCCCCTCAACATACGGAGCCTTGACATGGCCCTTTTTAAAAACGGGGTAGCACCCCCCCCATAGGAACGAAAAAAAGTTTATCCAGCAAGCAAAGTGGGTCTGGGGAGACAAACCGGGTGTCCACGGTAAAAATACAAAAATTTGGGGCACTTTACCAAATTTTGATTAATTTACCCTACCTACAAGCGATAATGGAAGGCTAGCCCATGTTTTCAACCTCGCTTCTGTCTGCCTTACCACCGGCTGGATATTTAAGTCAAGAAATTTGTGAATGTCTTTATGTATCATAATCCCCAAATATCTAAATTGTGTAGCTAATTGCAGCCTGGAGTTAATCCCCAGGTATCATCAAAAGCGTCCAACGGAAATAGTATGGACTACCCCATTCACCCACCCCGATACCTCCCAAAGTTCTACATCCCACTAGGCCTTCCAATATCCCTCCGGGGTCCCCCCAAGACACCAACAGCCTGGCCGCGTAAAGCGAGACTTCTCCTCTTTTCCCTCGTTTTCCCAAACCCTGAAACCCCATGGTTATTTATCATAATAGCTAAGGGCTCCCAGGGACTAGGCGAACAACAGGGGCGACAGGGGACACCCCTGTCTAGTGCCCCTCTCTAACGGGAAAGGGTCCGACATTTTGACCATTTACTCTCACCCTTTGGGGTGGGGCCTTATATAAAGCAGACGTATCCATTAAAAAAAGTGGGCGGAATTCCCATTTTACTAATACCCCCACATAAACTCCACCGCGGATCAAAATCCTTTTCAGTCTAAGCGAAACCCCACTCTCCCCCCCCGCAATCTGTTCACCTAAGGGTTTTATTTTAACCGTTTGAGGTTAATCCTTCGTTCTTCCCGGGGCATAAGCCGATGTTCCGCCCCAAACCCAAAGGGGAGAGGATCCCCCCAGTGAGTCGCAAGCCAAAAAACCTTTTGCCAAAATCTTTGTGCTAAGTTCAACAAAGATATGGGTCTATAGGAGCAACTGTTCTGGGGGTCTGCCAGTTTTTGAATATAGTAATTACGGCCTCAGAGAAAAAAAGGGGGTAAGAGCCCTGCCCCACCTGCAAACAATTTTTTTTCCCAATCTTCGCCCCACTTCTCACATCACACTTGTACCACTCAGCCGGAAACCCATCAGGCCCAGGTGTCTTATGCGTCGCTAATCTCCCTATCGCCCTGCTGATTTCCCCGGCAGATATATCTTTTGTTAATTCCTCTACCTCCAGCCCACTTAAGCACGGTAACTGCAATTGACTAAGGAAAAACTCTGTCTTCATCCATGATCTGCAGCCTGGAGGCGTAGAGTTCCCCGAAAAAAGGCAAAAACTGCGCACATATCTGTCAGGGTCCGAGCAAACATTCCATCTTTACTAACCACCCCCGGGCCACCACCACTGTCATTGGAGACTCAGCCCGACTAGGTATGCTAACCTCTACCATTTTTACTCCCCCCGACAAAAAGTTTTTTTTTTTGCATGAAAGTCTTTTTTTGGGGTACCAGTCAGATGTAACGTGTAAGACCGCTGGGCTTCAAGGGAAAACCCTTTAGCGATGGGGGGTGGGGTTTGGTTTTCAAAGTCCGTCTCCTTCAATGATGCCAAATTCTAGTTGCCCCTTAACAGATCTCAAGTCAGCCCCGTGTGACGCAATAGCTCCAATCAAGCCCCCCTCAATACGCCTTAGAGCATCCCATTCAACCAACGGGTTCACGAACCTTCAATTTTTCTTCCCAGTAACACCAGTGTTCCCCCCAGGTACTCAATACCTTTGGGGATGTCCACCACAGGGGGCACCCCCACAACCGTCTAGAGGCCCTCCCGGTGAAACAAAGTCAGCTTTCAGAGGGGCGTGGTCCGATACCCCCTAGGGAGGTATTCGACCGTCGGTACAAATAAGATGTCTCTAGAGGAAAGGCCAAATCCAGGCGGACATGCATCATGTGATGGGTGAAACTCGAAAACGACGTGTTTTTGGGGGGGGAGCCATCGCCAATTTTTCAATCAAATTAATTTTTGTTGCTCACTCTCTAAACCCTGTTTTTTTCGTCTGAGGTCTATGTCGTCTAGATCTTGGTCTAGGGGAGCATTGAAGCCCCCAACAAAAACAGTGGGACCCTCGGAATTTCGAAATTTGGTCATAAGGGCATCAGGAACCCCCTGTGGAATGGTGGTGGTACATATAAACCCCCAATTAAAATCCGATCCCCACAACTGACATGCAAAAACCATACCTCCCAAGGTCTATGTGAAGCCCCTGAACTGGAGCGGCAAAGACTTGCTGATTAAATTGAAACCCCCCCGGGGGTAATTTTAGTATACTGCGTGGGAAGTCACCCTATCCAGGGCCGCTTCAGTGCCACGATTCTGTCCCCGTAGGGGTTGTCTCTTGGAAGAAAAAATACCAGGTTTATTATTTTTCAAATCAAAGACCAGGCCCTCCCTTTAATTTCAGTTCAACCCCCGGACATTCCCGCACAAAAGTACATTCAGCCATTTCCCAGTTAACCATGCAAACACTCAACACTTCCCCCAGACCAGGGGGAAAAGACACACACAATCCATTCAAACCAAAGAACCCTACAACAACCTCTGGTTTTAAAAAAACTCCCCCCCCCCCCCCCCCCCCCCCCCCTGGGTCAAACCACCCAACTTGCCCGAGCCTAAGCCCTAACATTGCAATCAACTGTTAGAAACACAGAACTGAATAGAGCGCCAAGGCGCTTAAAGGTCCTTTAACCCTATGAAGGAAGAGAAAAATCAAGGAAAAAGACACCTGTTTAGGTGGCCGCTCTTTCCCCTTTTGCTCCGAAAAAGAAAAAACCCATGGGGAAAGAGGACTCTTAAAGTAGAGAACATAAAGTGTAAATTTCAACATCATCTCGGCATAAAAACGACGGAAGGGAAAAAAAAAAAAAAAACAGCCCATCCCATATCACGACTTCAGGAAGGTCTATGAGCCATTCGGGCCTCTTCAGGGGTCGTGAAAAATGGGTGCGATCCCGAATTTAACTCTAGTCTAGTGGGGTACAGCATCCATATTTAATTCCAGCATTCCCACCTGCCCACATGGTAACTGTCTCCCTTTCCCTTCGGGTTTTTGGAGGTGAAGTAGATAAAAGGGTAATTTGCTACCTCGTAGATAATTCTCCCTTTTCCCCCTGGGGCAGAGGCTAAGACTAGTCTCTATCCGATAATTGAGGAGTTTTAAATGAAGGGTCGAGGGGGGGGCCCCTGGGGCCAAGGGCTTGGGCGGGATACGATCCTCGTTTTCCCCTACAAAACTAGGGGAAAATCTATAGGGGGTAACACCTCTTTTAGAGGGGGTTCCACAAACTGCTCTGGGGACACCCTCCACCTTTCCCCGTAGCCCAGAATGCGGACTTGTTTCTCGGTTCCCGGCTCTTCCCTCTGGCCCAGGATTTTAAATTTTGCTGTAAGGCGGATAGACCTTGTTAGCATTTGAGGGGTCTTCCACTTCACCAAATTTTACCTCCCTCTACTGTACTTCACGGGGTCTTGTCTAATCTGGGGGAGTTTATTGACCTCCATCGTAGGTAGTCTACTTTGGGGGAAGGTGGGGTTACAGGTTCAATTGGCCGCCATAATTTTTTTTTATTTCAAAGCCCCGTTGGATTGTTTTTCTCAGTGCGGCAGACCCCCTCCTCGGCTCCTGACATCAAATGAAGTTTTTTTTTTGTGTAATGAAGGGGCCGGGAGGCTTTTTTTTTTTGCGTCCCCTGCGTAGGGGTGACATGGGGGTGAGTTGTATTATTAAACCCGGCAAGGCTGTCTGCCACAGTGTGATGGGAAAACTAATGTTAGAGCTAGTGGGAAAGTACAGAACCGATCATATGTGCCACAAAGAGGTACTACTCAGCACTCAGGGGTATCCTTTTCTCAATAAAGACACCCTTTTTTTACAGGCACAATACCAGCGGCAATATAGCTAGGCCAATGAAACTATATGAAGACAATAGGTAGTAAAAAGTCAGCTATAATATATTTGGCCACTAGTTGTCACTCTTATTCCATAGAACGCTGTGGGTTCAGAAATAGCAATGTAGATGTTACTGTAGGATTGCGCCCGCCGTTATTGAGGCTGCTGTTATTTATGTGATCTGGAGGACAGTCCGTCTCATACAGCAGCTAACCGTACTGAGGCAATATATCAGGCACAGAGCCCCACACACAGATGTAATTGGGGGTTGATTCCACTATCAGTCTCAAATGTCTCTGGTATGAGTAGAGAGTTCACACCCCGCTAGTAACAGGATGATTAAGATGGCGCCGGGGCACTCTGTTTTCCCGCCCTTAGCCGTTAGTGAGGCCAAGATGGCGTGTAATTGGCGCCAAAAAACACTAGGGAGTTGCACTATGTCCTTTTCTTGCTTGTTTTTGTTCCCCGTTCTCAGCGCCTGCCTCCACTCTCCCCACACCGAGTCCGTCTCCTCTGCCCAGCTCCACACTTATCTGTGTCCCGATGTTGTCTGCACCTTTCTCCAGCCGCTGGCTGCTGCGAGCGCTCCACCGCCCCTCTCCGCCGTTAACTCACTGCCTTCTCTGCCCGGCCACCGGTCCTTTCCGTCCGCGACAGCTGTAGAGGCTCACGGTCCACTGCTCCGGTCTGCGCCGTGCCCCGATCTGGATGCGGCTTTGTCCCGGCAGCCTCCTTCTCCGCTCACCAGGGTGAACGCCCGGCACACTCCGACGTCTGGCCGATCTCCTCCAGGCAGTGCTGCAGTTCCTCCGCGCCCCGGTAGTTGAAGGGTCCGCCCGAGTCTGCAGGTGATGTCCTCCTCTGCTTCCGGCCGGATCTCACCTCCTCCTCTATCCCGGTCCGGGATCCTCCGGCGACGTGCAGCAGCAACCCGGGCCTCTCCCGCCACGCAAATCACTCAGGAGGTAGCAGCAGGCTTTCTGGTTGTTCTCCTATCTATTAAACAACGTTTTGGCCACTGAATCAGGTCTTCCACGCAGGATTTTCACAGGATTTTACAGGAGCTGCAGTCGCACACGTCCTTACTCCATGAAGGTTAGGCCACGCCCCCTTCCTCATCAACTTAAGTTGTGAAAGGCAAAACCCACAGTGGTGCAGATTTCAACTGCATTGGCCCTTTTCTTTTTTATGAACAGATTTTGCATCCAATTCTGCAGGGACAAGTTAGCACGCCTTGGTGGCCTCACCTGGAGATTTGTGGGGAGGTTTGCTTAGCAGAGCATCTGCAGCATGTCTGCCCCATTTGGGTACACGTTAATAATATTGCTTCTTGTAGCCGCGGTCAGTATGAAAGCTGCACAAGCTCGCCTGCCAGCACTTTTCGCTCGCATCATGTGCACCCTGTTTGTGTTGTATTGCTCGGTAATTATATTTTGGACTGGAGAACACACTGGGACAGATGTATGGAAGTTGCTGCGTTGTTTTTCTGTCGTAGGTTGTGACAGAAATAATGGCGGACGCCATGTAAGACCTATTCCTAGAACATTTGCACCTTTTCAACAAGACCGATACCTTTGTCTGCGCCCCTCATCAGGGGAAGGTGTATGCCAGTTTAGAGTTAGGGTGCGTTCCCACGCCAGAGGACAAATACCGGTCGGTTTAGCCAGCCGTTATTTGTTCTGTTTTGCGGCCGTCCCCACTGCTGTGGGGAGGGGGCGGCTTTTCTCCTTCTTCACAAGCACAGGTTCCGTCCGAAAACCAGACGGAAGAGTGTGCTTGTAAAATGTTTTTCAGGCGGAGCGCGGACGGAAAACCCGTGCAGTGGGGACTGCTGCACGGGTTTTCCATAGAGCACAATTGTGCTTATTTTCGGCCGGTTTTTCAGGCGGTCTGCAAAACCACAAACCATCTGAAAACCCGTGTTGTGGGGACATGCGCTTATGTAGCTCTCATGCCAAAAAGTGTCACATGCGATGTTGTTCATGCGGTTTTCAGTGTGGCAAGGCTAAGACACTTTTTTTGGCGCACGGGCAGTGTTTATGATGTGACACATTTCTAAAATGCTGTGAGACACTTTCAAACATACGTATTAACTCAACTTTGGCACAGTATTACTTTAACGGGGATGTCTCACTACAAGGATTGCTTTTTATGTTAAAGATCTTGCAAAAACGAGTCACTTTGCAATATATGTCCATTAACTGTATCCTACCTATTCTGAGATATCTTCTTTTGTATGGGCTACATCAGCTCCTCAGGTCACTAGAGCTACAGACCTGTACGATCTCTCATGATAGGCTGCCAGCACTGGTTGCTATAGTTATAGACCTGTTCAGTCTCTCCTGATAGGCTACCAGCACTGGTCACTATAGCTCCAGACCTGGCTTCTTCTGCAGCCTAGTAGAAGCCAGTAAACACGCCCCTGAATTCAAAGTGAAACCAAGAAAACAGGGCGAATCAATGTAGTGAGACAACCCCTTTAACACACTTTACATAAGGACACTACTCGCACATCTGGGCCATTGTTCTCCGAAGTTCAGAAGACACATCAACGGTGTATAAAATCATGTGTATTAAAAGGGTACCGTTTTCTTCTTCGTTTTCAATGTACTCGCTGTACTATTTTTACATCTTTCTGGCACCACCGCCATCGGCCAGCATTGTTGTGTGTGGGCACCATGTCAGCGTATGCACAGAGAGTAGTGTGGGACTAAGCAGATAAAACTGTAAAGTGACTGTTGAAAATGTAAATTTTACCCTTTCTTTAATTTCACACTCGAACGAACCATAATGTCTACTGTGACTGGAGTTTTTAATGTGCATGTATTTAAAGGGGTTTTGCCACGATGTAATGTTGACGTGGGATCCTCCAAAATGGGTATTTAATCACTTGTCTAAATATATGTGATTACAAAAAGTGAAGCCTGTGAGAGCTACAGCCTTAATCAGATGCCCTTAGTTTCCTGAAAGTTTACATTAGACACGACCAGGACACTGACGGGAGCTGATCTAGCCGCGCTTGCGTGTTTGCATTTCTTACCTGATGACAGTGAACATGAAGGAGCTTGCAAGGGGCTGGGGAGAAAAAGCAGTGAATGAGCCTGTGTCTTTTGTATAGAGAATCCACTGGTTGTAATGTAATTATATGAGTAAACTTTGCAGACGCTCCCTGCTTCCTCCCTCTCCCCTTTGACTCGGCATGCTTTGTTTAACTTCTCCCCTGAGCAGATAAGAGGTAAAGAACTCAATTTGTGGCAAAACCCCTTTAAATAAGTATTTTCCTTTTCTGATCACCTGTATATTAATTTATGTTTTTTTTTTTTTTTTTTTTTTTTCAGGACTCTATTGGGAGTGCCGGTGTTGGGGGGGTGGGGTTATAATGCCCCATGGTAACAGTCCCCAGGATACTCAAAATCAATCTCAGCCACTGAAAAACAGCTCAGGGAATGATGGCGACCAACAAAGGACTCCAAAAGCCACCCCTCAGTCACCTGCTGCTTCGTCATTTGCACAAGCAATCAGTTCTCCTGGCCCTCAGTCACCCAGCTACCAAATACAGCAGCTCATAATGAGCCGAAATCCAGTGGCTGGTCAGAATGTGAACATTACTCTCCAGAACGTGGGGCAAGTGGTAGCGGGAAACCAGCAGATCACGCTCACCTCACTGCCAATAACAAACCCTGCCTCTCCTGGGTTCCAGTTCAGTTCCCAGCCACGTCGGTTTGAGCATGGATCTCCATCTTATATTCAGGTTGCATCCCCAATGTCTCAGCAAGTACAGACTCAAAGTCCTACACAGCCCAATGCCGTGCCGATCCAAGCATTGCAGGGGGTCAGGACAGCAACTGCTGGAAGTAACTTGGGCATGTGTAGCCAGGCTAGCACACCTGGATATGTAGACGCAGGCTTGTTAGTGAGGCAGCTGAGTCTTGGGCCTTCAGGTACTGGACACTTTGTATTTCAAGAAGGATCTGGTCTCACACAGTTGGCTCCTGGCGCACAAGTGCATCTTCCATCAGGAACTTCCACACCGGTCCAGACACACGCTCTGTTGCACTCCAAGTCCCAGACTGTTGGTTCAGTGCATCAGTTTGGGTCACAGAACACTGTGCCCGCTGGTGCTGGGATGCAGACTTTGGCTACTGCAGGTCACGTAACTACCACTAATCTACCAACCCAGATAAGCAGTATGATTCAAGGGCAGCTTATTCAGCAGCAGCCGGTTCTCCATGGCCAGCAACTGGGCAAGACTGTCAGTTTTGACCGAGCATCTGCTTTTGGTACAGCAACACAGCAAACGCCAACAAGTCCATCTCGATTGGCCGCTCCTCAGGGACTCTCTAGTCTTCCTCAAACTATGACCAGTACCGTCAAAAAACAAGCTAAGAAGCTTGAGGAGATCCCACCAGCCACTGCTGAGGATGCACGATTGAGAAAGCACTGCTTGGATCATCATCACAGACATATGAAAATGCTGAAGGAAAGCTTCAAAGATTACCTGACCGAGTTGTTCTTTTTACAACATTGTCAAGGGAACATGATGGATTTTTTGGCCTTCAAAAAGAAACCTACAATTTTGCTACACACTTTTTTAAGACAGAGTGATTTAGATCTAGAGGAGGAGGAAATGGAGAAGAGTCCTGTAGTCCTCACTATGCAGGTATGATCAATTCTCCTTATGCGCATTGTTAATGGAAGGAAACAACTAATTGCTTATTTTCTCTACTTTTCAATTAACTTTCTATAGCAGAGTTACCCTTATGTCATTAAGGCTATGTTCACATGGCTTATTCTGGGACGTATTTCACCCCGTATTTCGTGCCGTACTACGCGAATTACAGGCTGAAATACGTCCCAGTCATTACGGTAATCCACAGTTCTCAGAGAACTATTGATTAGGTCTCCTCTCCCTGCTCGCACAATACGCCGCAGGGGAAGAGAAGTGACATGTCATTTATTCACGGCGTATACGCACCGAGAATAATTAATGTCTATGGGGCCGACGGGCTGAAGCCCCGCCCCCGTCCACACGGCGTAATTGCGGGGCGAAATACGTCCCGCAATTAAGCCGTGTGAACATAGCCTAAGGGTTTGTCTACACGGCAAGGATTTTCAAATCCGTCAAAAACCAACTGTAAAACCATCTCCATAGACTTCAATTGAAAATCCAAGTTGTAGTCCGCACGACTCGGATTTTCTTGAGTTTGGATTTCGAAACTGCCGTTTTTACAAAAAACTTGGAACATGTTCATTCTTCCGCCACATTGCAGGTCCAAAAACACGTCCCAAATATTTCTATGTTGGATCGAAGTCCAAAACCCCATAGAGATGAATGGGATTTGTTTTCTGATTGTAAATCCGGTGGAAAGAAATTACCTTAAATCCACATTGAGTCAAAATACTCGTCGGAAAATGCGGTTTTAGGATTCAGGATTCAGCACCATTTTGATGTGTGGACGTAACCGTTAAGGAAACCTGTCACATAGGTAATGCCACCGTTTATGAGGACATCCCAAGCTAGTAACGGACATGCTGTTTCCAATGCTATGTCCATTATTCTGTAAGATATAGAAGTTTCAGAGCATTTATTGCTCAAATATGGCAGTTTGCAGCCTCTTGTCTATAGTCTATTCAGCCCTGCTCACCCAAGGCTAGCCCCAACTACCCTATGCTGATTCTACCTATAAGGGTATGTTCACATGGCTGATTTGGTCGTGAATTCATCGCTGAATAAGCCTCAGAATCGGCGTCCAATCTGACTGCAATCTGCCTTACATTGCTTCCTGTGGAAAATTGACATCATTTATACGATGCAGATTTTTTTTCAGCGTGCATTTTATTTTATTGCTCAAATTCTTGAGGTGGATTTAGCGCTTAAAATGCCCATATATTGGAGAGTCTAAAATTGGCATCCAATCCTCATGTTACAAAGGTGGCAAGGATTGGGCACAGATCTGACACACACATCGGTGCCTAAAATCTGCTTGGCAGAATATGGTCTGAAAAATCCCAATAAAGATTTGCATTTTCTGACGAGAATTTGATGAAGATTCTAGTGGCCGCTTAAGGGCACGGTCACACGGAAGTGACAAAATACCGATCAGATTCTGATTAAGAACATGGCCGGTATTTTATCATCTTTTCAATGGTTTAGGGCACGGTTCTGTTTGTTTTGCAGATTTGCCCGTCCCTTTTAACCATTGACTAGCACACTGGGCAGAAGATTGTGTGTGTTCCGAGTTTTTCGGAATGCCGATGGTTAGAAATCAGTCCAGCTGAAAATCCGTTCAATACAGACTACTGGGCGGATTTTCTATTAAAGTCTATGGCAATGATTGCTCATTGGTTTTCAGACAGTTTCTAAATCCACAAACCGTCGACGATAAAAACCATGCCGTGTGGACTTAGTCTTAGTGTCCAGATATCCATGCTTAAAACCTGCCTCTGAAATCCTCAACAAATCCTTGTCTGAAATTTCAGACGAGGATTCAACGCTGATTTAGGGCTGAAATTTTCAGCGTCCAAATCAGCCGTGTAAATGTACCCTTAGGGCATGTTCACATGCGGTACTTGCGTTTTGTAACTGCCATTTTTATTTGGTCGTTGAAGTAGGCTGTCGTTTTTTATTTTGTATACTTTTTTTCTTTACACATTGTGCCCCTAGAATAGGCATCCTCAGGTCTTTATCTGATCTTCTAGAGCAGTATTTCCCACCTCCAGTCCTCAAGGCCCACCAACAGGTCACGTTTTCTGGTTTTCCTTCGCATTGCACAGGTGATATCATTATTGTCAGTGCATTCTGCGGGAAATCCCGAAAACATGACCTGTTCGTGGGCCCCGAGGACTGGAATTGAGGAACACTGATCTAGAAGATCAGACCTGTTTTTCTAAAAAAATTAGCCCTAGCTTCTGTGGAAATACAACAAACAAGCAGTGACTGTGTGGCTGATTTGGGTCCATTTAGACCCTTCAGCTCCTGCAGTTACCTGTCCCTGGTGATCACTGATAATGGAAGCAGGAAGCCTGAGACTCTGTGCTGGGATGTATAAATGCCGCCCTTTATGTGCCCTTTATACAGTGATTAGGAAGGCAGGGATGATATTAAACTGATTATAAACTGTCCCTAGCTTCACTCTGGGGCTGCATTACTACAGCTGCAGAATGTGTGGATGTTCAGTAACATCCATGCAGAGTCACTTGCGGACTGCCTGCATGTTTATAGTCTATGGGGGGAGGGCGGGGGGGTCAGCAAGTTGTTTAAAGGGGTTGTCTTGCTACAAGGATTGATTTTTATGTTAAAGATCTTGCAAAAAGGAATAGGTAGGACACTGTTAATGGACACATATTGCAAAGTGACTTGTCTTTGCAAGATCTTTAACATAAAAAGCAATCCTTGTAGTGAGACAACCCCTTTAATGTACAGCACTGCAACTAGGCTATTCACAAATAGTACCAAGACTGAAAACTTCTGTCACGATCTGCATCTTCTTGGTCACTTTGGTGAACATTTCTTGCACTGTGTGTAGCCCTGGATTGATGCTAAGCTTGATATGAATTTACTTACAGGATGTTTATATTGTGCTTACTGGTATGTATTAATGTACCTGTCAATGGACATTTTCTACATAAAAGAGAAAATATTACTGCAGCTTTTTTGACTCATTTGTAAAAAATCTAATTTTTCATGTCAAATTTGTCCATAGCCTTTGTGATTTTCTTTTTTTGCTTTTCTCTTAGTCTTTAGATTCTCCTACTAGCCCTGCATCAGAATTTACCAGTGCTATGGATATCCAAGCTTCCTATATACAGAAGGAGAATTCAGCAGGTAATATATAACTGTATGTAATCTTTAACTAATGTGGATAAACTTTTACACGGCCCTGAATGGAAAATCTGTGCAGCGGTCCCCATGGCACGGACTTTCCGCCCAGCGGTTTTTCAGACTGCCGGCGATCCGACAAACATAGAACATGTTCATTCTTCCAACCGGTTTTCGGACGAAATATGAACATGTCTATGTGAGGGGGTGGGCTTTTCTCCGCTAATCGTGGAGAAAAGTCGCCCCCCTGCGACGGTGTGCACGGCACGAAAACCGGACAAATACCAGTCGGATAAACCGACCGATATTTGTCCTGTGCCGTGTGAACGGCCCCTAAAGGGGTTGTCCAGCAAAAAAAGGATCAGGGTGGGATAACATAAAACCTTGCTCACCTTCCTGATCCTCTGTTCTGATGGTTACTAGGTTCCAGCTGCTTTGTGCTTACTGGTTTTGTCTTAACATGCAATAAATAATCACACAGACCCTGATGTGGAAAAAATGTCACTTGACCTGTCGTAGCCATTCATGGCATGTTGTGGCAAACTCATTGTAGAAAACATGTACAGTCAGGAATGTATTGAATAGAGGGGGTTCTGAAACCATCTATTGCTTATCAGTCTGTCAGGGATTATTACCCTGTTTCCCCGTTTGTGATGAAATCACTACAGTATATTGATACATGTGGATATTTTGTTCAACAATAAATGTGAATTCTTGTTCATAGAATTAAAAAACATCCCCTAAAAATAAGTCTTAGCTCGTCATTAGGAGCAAATATTAATATAAGGCACTGTCTTATTTTCAGGGAAACAGGGTATAAATAGGAAAAAAAATTACAACAAAGAAAAAAACCTTTTAAACCCGCTCATTCCAGCACTGTGGCTGTCCCAGTGATCTCTGCCAATGAAGCCAACCCTGCAGCTGTTCAGACAGCAGCAGTCTCTTGCTGGGTATACCAGGTATACCACATGTGACTGCTGCGGCCTATGATCAGTTGCAGAATTGTATGAAGTCTGAGCGGTGATCTCATTGGCCAGGGTCACTGGGATGACTCTGAAAGATGCACATTTTTTTCTATTTTTAATAATCTCTGACAGACTGACCTGGATGGAACACCTCTGTAATTTGGATATTGCTGAAATGTAAGGGTATGTTCACACGCGCTGATCAGCGCTTAACTCCAAAGCACAGAGAGGGGGGGGGGGCAGCCGGGCACCGTCCCCTTAGACATGCATTGTCAGTAATTGTCGCTAACAATTCACATGTCAATTCTCCCCCCGCGCGTACATTCCGATCGTATTGTATGTGCGCGGGGGCGACGCGTAATCCATAGCTCTCAATGAGAGCTATGAATTACCGTAATTGCGGCGCGCATTTCGTCGCGTATAATGCGCAAAACACAGCGAAATGCGCACAGAAATGCGCAGCATTTTAAGCCGTGTGAACATCCCCTTACTGTTTATACTTGTGAGCAATCAAGTTTTTTTTTTTATTTCGATCATGAGAAGCATCTTTTTGTTCCAACTGCTGCATTGTTCTTTCTCACAGAGAACTGAACGGTCAGGACAGGTTTTCAATTTCCATTCCAGGACTTTGCACTAGTTTTTCATAGTTTTCAGCATTTCTTTAAGTATATTACATAGAGGTTGAATTTTTATTTTATTATGTATGTAAAACAAGCACTTCTAGTCCTTCTGATCCTTTTATTTATCATGTCTTTCAGACGCCTTGCAAACACAATTTCTGGATTCCATCCCATCGGAGCCTGGATTCCAGTCACCAAATGTGACACATGCGGTAGCTCAGCAGCACCAGGCGACGCCTGGTAAAATAGGTGATGTGTTTGAATATCCCATGGGCATTGTGTTTGAGCAGATATTACAGTTACATTATTTTGGCTTTACTGAAACCGTTACTTTAATTAGCCACTAAGATAATTCTCATTTGCACAGTATTAGGCAATGTTCACACGGCTTATTCACGGCGTAATTGCGGGACGGATCTCGCACACAATTATGCCGTGTGTACGGGGGCGCGGCGGCGCCGGCATCCCGCCGGCCCCATAGACATTCATTATCCAAGGCGTGTGTACAGCCGTGAATAATTGACATGTCACTTTTTCGAGCGGAGAGAGGAGACGGAATCCATACCATTACCGTAATGACTGGGACGGATTTCAGCCGTGTGAACATAGCCTTAGGGTAGTTGTTTTACTGAAGCCTTTTTTGTGTTTTCAGAATATCGAGATTCTTTAAATGATTTTTAAGTTTGCAAATGTAGCAAGTGTTCCCCAAACAGCCAGCTATGATTCTCATACAAAGTGTATGAACAGAGCGCTATGTAAATAGGATAGCGGCACTATGTTAGCGTTTTGCAGAATGTTTGCTACAACCATAGGTATTTGTCTCCAATTCAAGGAGGCTTGAGGTTTAAAGTACAAAGCTATTTAACCTCCTGGTAATAATTCCTGTCTGTATATGCATTTACTGTATATAGTCTTTGCTCCTTTCTTTATTACACTACATGTGTTTATGCTAATGCCACATTTGTCTTAAAGGAGTTGTCTCACGACTGGATTTCATCCTACCTTGGTGCTGTCCTAAGAGCTGTAGTTTTGAAATCATGGGCGGGAGCACTGGCTTCCTGGAGTCCTCTCCCCCCCTCCCTTCATCTAGGTGACGTCATGCTGCTGCGCTCGCTCCCGATGCTAACAGCATTGGAAGGGAGAAGATCTCAGATCACAGAGGTCGCTTACCCCTGCTGCTCACCATTCAATAGCATCCACCGTGTACACAGCACATATTTCTCTCCCCATACATCCATACAGCACAGGGAATTGAGCAGGGGGGAAGCGATTCAAATAATCTCTGATGTGTTGTATTTGCATGGAGTTATCTCAGTGCTACATCTGTCTGTGTCTGCTTAATACTATTCACTGACTGTTGACTATTTCCTGCCTGAATCATTCACTTCAGCAGTGAAGCTGGTTAGGTAAACAGGAGAGTGAATGCTAATTAGGCTGACTCAGAGCTGAATGACTTGGGCAGGAAATAGTTAACAGCAGTGAATAATAATTAGGCTGAGACACAGATAAGGCAGCAGAGGAACTGACAGGGGCTGCTAGTATGCCTGCTCTAAATCACTGGGCTGTGCCGCAGGCAGGCAGAGCGAGGACAGAGAGAGAAAGGACAGGAGATAGTTAAACTTGCCTGCTCGCTCCCGACGCGACCTGTTGTGATAAGATGCCGGAGATACAGCCTATCAGGGAGAACAAGCAGGTCGGTGACATATAGAGACCTCAGCAGCCTCTGAAGCCACTAAAAACAAGTTATCCAGAAATCAGTAGGAGATTTGTTATTGACATATATTGCAAACGTGCTTGTTTTTTGAAGATCTTTAATTTGAATGACAATCTTTGTAGTGAGACAACCCCTTTAAAGGGGTTGTCTCGCTACAAGGATTGCTTTTAATGTTAATGATCTTGCAAAAACAAGTCACTTTATATGTCCATTAACAGTGTCCTACGTATTCTGAGATCACCTCTTTTTTTATGGGCTGCATGAACTCCTCAGGTCGCTATAGCTACAGACCTCTTTGATCTCTCCTGATAGGCTGCCAGCACTGGTTGCTGTAGCTACAGACCTGGCTTCTACTGCAGCTTTTTAGAAGCCAGTAAACATGCCCCTGAATTCAAAATGAAACCAAGAAAACAATACGAATCAGTGTAGTGAGACAACCCCTTTAATAAGGACAATGATCTGGCGTCTTTAGGGTTTTCAGTGGTTTTAGTATTTTGAAACCACTGAAAATCCAACCGTTTTGCAAGCCCATAGACTTTGATACAAAAAACAACCTGTAGTCTACCAGGTCGTGTTTTTTTTGTGGCGCCGACGGTTTTAGGAACTTGTTGCAAAAACCACTGTATTTTGCCATCAGTTTCCTGCACGTTCAGTTGTATGGACGAACGGCAAAAAAACTACAGAGGAAAGTGCAGCAACGAAAAAGTAGCAGAACCAGCGCTAGCTTAGTGAAAAAATACTTGAATATTTAGGGCATGTCCCCACTGCACGTGTTTTCGGCCGGATTTTCAGCCGGTTTGCGGTTTTTCAGACCGCCTGAAAAACCGGCCAAAAATGAGCACAATTGTGCTCTATGGAAAACCTGTGCAGCAGTCCCCACTGCGACAAAACATTGAACATGCACAATCTTCCGTCCGGTTTCCAGACGGAACATGTGCATCTCAATGGGAGGGCTGTTCTCCGCTCATCGCGGAGAAAAGCCGCCCTCCCCACCCCCCGCAGCCGTGGGGACGGGCGCAAAACCGGCCGGTATTTGTCCACTGCCGTGTAAACGGCCCCTTATTAAGTGCAAAACATTCCACATGACAGGTACAAAAAATTAAAAAGACCGACGCGTTTCAGGAGCTACATCGCTCCCTTGTTCACGGTAACATGGGAATCCAATACTGACCATATTATATAGGTCAAATTAAATGGAAAGGTCCCTTTGTGTGTTTTAGGGACACCGTAGAAAGTAGGATTCTTGGGATTATTATCCCACAAAGGGACCTTTCCATTTAATTTGTGTCCCATTGTATCAAGCTGTAATAGCCTGTGTGAAAAACTAAACAAATGGGTAGATAGTCACCTACAGCCACGGGTACAAAAACTTCCTGGGTACCCCAAAGATAGCACTACTGTACTAAAGATCTTTCATGACTTTACATGGCAATCCGATTACAAATGGCTGACCATGGATGTGGTCAGCCTGTATTCCAGGATACCTCAACCCTATTCAAGAGTAGCAATAGATTACCATCTTAAACGGAGTAACGTATACAGTGAAGCTTTACAAATTTTCATTCTTGAATGTGTTGATTTCCTTATGCAAAATAATTATTTTGAATTCAATGGAGAATTTTTTTATTCAACTTTTGGGTGTCCCTATGGGAGCTACGGCATCACCCTCCCTAGCGAATTTTATGATGGCCTGGTGGGAACAGCAGGTCATCTATCGTGGACAATCCCTTTGCTGACTCTATAGTGTGGTATGGGCGCTACATCGACTACCGCCCTTTGGGTGGGGTCGCGATGTGGCGTCCATACCAGACTTTGTGGCGTATGCCAACAACAACAATGTAAACTGAAATTTACTTATGCTATTGAAAAGGAAAGTATATCCTTTTTAGATATAAGACTTACAGGCAGCCACAATAAAAGTCACCTCCACACTGTATAGAAAACCGTTACATGGTAATACCACTTTAAGAGCAGACAGTTGCTACCCTAGCCATACCCTTAACTCTATTCCCTTGGGAAAGTATTATAGGGCACGAAGAGCCTGTACAGACAATGAGGAATTTATTAAACCCAAAAAAGTATTATAGGGTACTAGGCTTAAGGCTAGAGGCTATTCGGGTAGACAGATCAGGGAACCCAAAGAAAAAATTAAAACCAAAACTCAAAAAGATCTTCTAAAAGGGAAAAAAACACTAAACAGCAAAAAAAAGGAATAGTTTTTTTCCACTACCCCTTTACCAGGAAAATTTTAAAAACATTAAACAGATATTTTTTAAAAAAAAAAAAAAAATACTGAACAAGACAAAAATTTGCGGGCTTCTGGCAATGGGTCCTTATGGTAGCCAAAAAGAAGTAAAACTTAAACCAATTCCATTTCCCCAAACGGATTTTACGATCAACCCAACTCCACTAAATGGTTAAAATCCATACCAGGCTTTTTTCCAAGCAAAGGCACAAGATGTAATATGTTCAACATGCCAAAAAAAAATCAAATATTTTCAAACACAAACAACAACAAAAACAAAAGTTAAAAAAATTAAAAAACGTGACCCGGACCATGTGGTGTCAAAATACAATGTAAAAAATTTGCAACAAAAAAAAATAGGAAGTACAGTGGGGAAACTTTAAAACACGGTACTTACCTTTTCCCTGTAACAAACATTTATCGAACAACATGAAGGGTTTAGTAGAGGGCTTTTGCTTCTTTTCATTGGAAAAAGTTGAATCCCGTATTGGAGGTGACTGGCAGCGAAAAAGGTACCATGCGCGAAGCCTTTTAATTTATGAAAAAGAACGCGTATGCCGGCCCTCAAATCCAGAAAAGATCTGGGTATATATATTAGGTCAGTTTTCATGTCCGTTTTAATGCTATAAAAATAGAAATTGGGGAAAAAAAAGGGAGGTTTTCATAGTTTTTAAATACTATTTAAATGTATTCTTTATTTATCATGGGAAGGGGACACAGTATCACATGATTTTCGCCACCTAATAATAAGGGGCAGTATTGGATTCCCATTTACCGGAACAAAGGGGGCGATGTAGTCCGAAACGCGTCGGTCTTTTTAATTTTTTTTACCTGCAGGGGAAAGTTTTGCAAATTTAAAAAACAAATATTTTTTCACTAAGCTAGCGCTGTTTTGCTAATTTGTCATTGTTTGCACTTTCCCTCTTTTGGGAGCCGGGGGGGTTCGGGGGCTAGGAACCTGTCCCGTTTCCTATGCAAGGGGACCCATACCTGGAGTCCCAGGCTTCAACAATTTTCACCCTTGAAAAATTACCGGGGGGGCCCTTTTTTCCTTAAAAGGGGAAACACGGTTTTTGTAAAAATGGTGCCCAAAAAAGCGGGCAGTTGTGTATCGGACGAAAAGCCCTCGCCTTTTTTAATGGTTTTTGTCCCATGCTCTGTGTCTATTACTCATCAGAGTTGTAAGAATGTAAAGGTAATGGCTCACTGTGTTCTAATTTATGTCACGTTCTTATCATACAGTCTTGTTGGAAGATGCAAACTTGACTATAGTCTATAAAGGTAAAATGTCTTTTTGTGCTGTGTTTAAACCCTTTTGCATTACTTCTGCCCCTTGCCCTAAGGCTAAGTTTTCCCCACGGCTTAAATTTAGGCGAAATTTCCGAACCGGGTTTGTTTCGCCCAAATTTCGCCCCTTTGCCCCCCCGGAAGGGGGGGAGGGCATTTGCAGGGCCCCCCCTAAGACAAATTTATTATCCACGGCGCGTTTTTACCACCGTTGAAAAATTGAAAATGTCACTTTCTCCCCCCACCGACGAATTTTTACGGGGCCAAAACCCAGAGAGGGGGCCCTAATCTATATTTTTACTATGAGGAAAAATGTGGAAAATTTTCCGTAATGGGCGGGGACGTTTTCCCCCGCCCCAAATTCGCCCGAGAATTTTGGCTGAAAAACCCCTCCCAAAATAAAACCGGGTGAAAAAAAAAGCCCTTTTAAATGTGAGCCAAGGGAGTTCTTAAACGCCGGGAAATCCAAACACATTTCATTGGGTTTTGTGTCCCCCTTTTTACACAGGTTTTTCCTTCTGTGCTAAATTTTGGGGATGCCCCCTCTCGAACCAGTCTCTTTCCCCTAAAGGGAAACGGAAAAAAAAACAACCAAAAAAAGGTTTCCTCTGGTTGGCCCTAATTACTGCTGGGTTTTCCAAAACATCAACCCGAATGCTGCCCTCCAAACACCAATCTCTTTTTTGTTCCCCCCACAGTGCATCTTTCCACCCGCCCGCCACCCCATTTTTTGTGAAAGGGGAAGCCCCCAGGCTTTTTGGGACTCTCGGCCCCGCATTCCCCTCAAAGCCAAAAACCCCCCCCAACATCCCCAAGAAAAGCTGCTTTGGGGCACTCCCCTCTTCCCCTGAAAAACTCCCTCTCCTCGTATGTAAAAAACCCAAAAATGGGGTTTAAAAAAACTTGGAAATTTCCCCTTTTCCCAACCCGTAATGAAGGTTTCAGTCACCATACTAAAAAGGTGTGTCCTAAAAAAAAAAGAAAAAACAGTTTCCCAAATGAACACAAATTTTTTGTTGGTTGATCTTTTTCCCTAAAAACTTCCCAAATTTTTTTCTTTCTTTCTGGCAAAAGTTCTAACCTTAAAGGTGCCCCTTAATAGAAGTTTTTTCACCTTTTAACCCGGACCTAACTGATCGAGCGGGGTTTCCCACCATCCCTTTTTTTGGTGGGCGTCTTTTTGATAGGTGATAAATGTCTATGGTGGCACAACCCCTTTAAGTATGTATGTGACTGACTCATCCCTGAAACCCCTCATATCACACGTTCATGGGATCCAGGAAATGATCTCCTGTTTGTCTCATTTTAATGCTTTTGTTTGTATTGCGTTCTGTTCTTGCCACAGGTGTCTTCTTCTAAACTAGGCTCTGATACTGAAAAATCTATGGTTCCCACTCCCTCTTCACCTACTACACCAGCCAGCATTCCAGACTCTGTGCTCCCACCTGTTGGTGGTTCACCCAATAGGATGTTGTCTCCAGGGGCCAGCAAAGTGCTTTCCCCCCCCCCCCATCAAAATCCCCCCTTTTCATTCCGGGGGTTTAAAAATTTCCCCAAGGGGAACCCCTTTAAAAACAAAAAGGGAACCCCCCCGGAAAAAGGGAAAATTTTTAAGCGGGCAAGAAAATTTTCCAAAACCTAAGAAAAAAAAACCAGGTTTTAAATTTCATGACTTTTTCTTTTTTGGCTCCCCAGTTTTGGGGAAAAAAAAAAAAAGGGAATCATGTTATGTTTTTCACCGGGGTTTTTAAACCAAGGGGTTTGTAAATCCCACTTTTTTTGGGCAAGGGGAAATTTTCCGCCTTTTTATGTTAAAAAATCTTGCAAAAACAAGTAATTTTTCAATATATGCCATTTTAACCCGTAAACATAAAACCCAAATTTCCCAGATTTTCCCCTCTTGTATGGGGTGCATCAAACTCCTCAGGTCGCTAAACTTCAGAAACCCGTTTATCCCCTTTAGATAGGGGAGCCTAGTATAATTTCCCCGTTTAAACCCCGCCCCGGGAAATTTAAAATAAAACCAAGAAAACAGGGCTTAAGGTGAGATGAATCAAAATTAGTTAGACAAACCCCTTTAAAAATGTGATTCAAAATTTGAAAAAAGTTAAAAAAAAAAAAAAAAATTTGTGTAGGTTCCATAAATATGTGGTGTGTTTTACTTTTCATTTGTGTTAAAAAAAAAGGAACCCGTATAGATATGTTTGTGGTATACAAACACTATTCTTCGTAGGAGAGTAAATCTGCATAACTCCTGCAATTTTGTTTCGCTCTTGGAGCTGATTCTTATAAAAGTAGTTGGAAACCCCTTTTTGGGGGGAATTTAAAATTTTCACCTCCTGAAAATTTTTTAATCTTTCCCCTTTAAAGGGGGCGTAGCCAAAAAATTTATAAAGGGGCCAAGGGGAAGGTTTTAAAACCCCCTGATTTCTGAATTTTTATAGATTTTTTTCTTTTTTTACAGGGAAAAAAGCCAAACCACCACTTTTTAAATGAAACTAAAGAAAAAAAGGGCTGGGGTTCTTTTAGGAAATTTCCAAAACTAATGGAGCCTTCAAGACATAAATCCCAATGGGGGGTTATTTGTTTGGGGGAGCATTGCAGGGGGGTCTGCAGAAATTTTTCCCCAAGAAAGAATGTGGAAAATTGCCAGTGCTAAGAAGGTACTGCAAAGCCCAAAAGAAAAGAGAGAAAAAAATTTACCGTTTTTTGTATTAAAAATGGTTTGATAGCTGTGTGAAACCCCGGGTTTTTTTGGTAGCTTGGTTTTTGGGTTCAGCTCAAAGCAAGGCCCTTGCCAAAATTTTGCTGGGGATCAAGGGCCCCGGGAAACCAAATCCGGCCCGTCAGTCAAAACTGGCAGAAAAAATGTGTAAATTAAATTTAAAACCCGTTTTGGTTCGGACTCCTGTTCCAATGCTAGCTGTGTTTTACTACTCTGACTGGCAGGTTGCGGATTAGTTGCCAGACATAATAATGTTTCGGCAGAACTTGCGGTGCTTCGATTCGAGTTGAGCACAACACTGCTTTTCAGTTGATGCCTAGTTGGGGGCCTTACGAACTGGTTCCTGTACAACTGATCAGATGTTACTCATTTCTCTGCAGTGATAGCTAGGTAAATCTAGTCATTAATCATGTGCGAGCCATGTAAAAGCTTCCTGCACATCTGTGTAGTACATCATTGTGTTGGAAAAGATTCATCTATACACATAGAGCTACAGGAAAATGGAATATGAAAACTTTTAATATCTAGTTTATCCATACTAGACATTGATCTCTCATGGACTCACTGTAATGGTTTGTTTTAGCTGTAGAGAAAATGCTTACAATTTTGGCAGCCTATGCTGTGTATGTCAAATATATATTCACAGATCAAAAATATTCTTTTGACATACCCTCACTGTATTGCAAAATGAAGTTGTCTCCAATTTTATGGCATACTATACTTTTGATGAACTGTCTGCTCATGTCTGAAACAACATACTAAGAGAGCCTTTGCTGTTTACTAGGATGTGTTGGTATAATGAAAAGCTATTAGAAACCTAGAAGATTGTTGACAGAAAAGAAACACATGATCCATCTAGTTTTTCCTTATGTCCTTTTAATGTTAATGTTAGGTTAGGCTACAGAACTGCCTGCAATGTCAATCAGTTACCTCTAAGACCAATAGGATATTGGCTTGTATTAAGAGGCATGGACTCACAGGACAGGAATGTGATTACCACTAAATAAAGCATCGATGCAGCCTCATTTGAACTATGCTGGTCAGTTCTGGGCATTAATTCATAAAATAGTTTGGCTGCTCGTCTTTGTACTTTCTCTAATCCGGGCAATGGAGCAACTTCGTTATGAGGAAAGGTTAAAAGAATACTAAGTCTTGAGAAAAGACCGCTACGGGGAGACATGATTTGGTATATAAATGGCCCCTAGAAAAAGTATTGAGAAAATCTACTTCATATAAAACCTCTTCAAAAGACAAGGGGACATTTCCTCCGTCTGGAGAAAAAAAAGGATTCAATGTTCAAAGGAGAAAAGTTGTCTTTACCATGAACTTGAATATGTAAAATAGCTGCCTGAGGAGCTGGTCACAGCAGGAACAGTTGAGGGGTTTATAAAAAGGTCTAGACAATTACAACTAAACATGAATACAACTAAATATTAATACTTATGCAGCTGTATAAAATGTTTACTAGAATTTAGAACCAGCCTGATTGCAATATTAAATTTAGGGCAGATATGAAATAGACTTTTCAAACCATAGAGCTAAACAAAGTGTAAAAATTCCCTCTACTCCTCCTTTCATCAACATCTTATCCCACCATTGGTTGAACTTTATGGATACATGTCTTTTTTTTTTTTTAATCGTATTAACTATATATGTTTATCCTAGGTCTATTGTAATTGACCTGTTGTACAAGTATTCTTTGAAGGTAATGTTCATGATTTAACAAGTTATTGGGGTCTATTTGTAGATGGCAAGGACAGCAGCAAGACATCTACTTGAGAAAGAGCAACGTGATGCCAGGGTCAAGAAAGAAGCTGAAGATAGACTGAGACGCATAGCGTGGCTTGCTGCACAAGAAATCCAGCATTTCTGGCCAAATATTCAGCAGGTAAGTGTTGTGGCTGCTTTATAAATAACCTTTTGCCTGGTATGTTAAGTGTTATCATGCTTATTCTGCCAATATCCCCATATCTTCCGTGCGTGCATTTACTAGTGTTGGTATAGTGTGATGTGAACAAGCTGCTCTGATGAAAAAAGCAATTGCCTTTATTTAAAGAAATGGAGGGAATGCAATGTAGTTTTGGGTGGTATTATTGTAGAGTGTTGTGCAATGTCCTTGTGCTTGGCTTTTTGGATAGTTGTAAGGAGAATTAAAACTAGGTTGTTGCTCAATTAAGAAGAGAAAAACAAAAATTAAAATGCTTTTGCTTTCTAATCTATTTTGCCATTAGGTAGTGGAGATAAAGCTTCAAGTCAATTTGCAGCAAAAGAGGATGAAAGTCTTCCATGTACCACATGAAACACAAAAAGGTAAACTGATTAAAATGTATTAAATCCCCTCAGGTAATTTATATTTAAGGGTGTCGGGTAACTTTAGCCATATCAGCTGCTATAAGGTGCAGAAATTGAGGGAGCCACTTGGATGCAAGAGCATTGTTACGTTTTGTAAGAAGTAACAAGACTGGCTTAATTACTGGTAGTAATTAAAGGGATTTTCTCCCCATGCAGTTTCACCGTTACAGCCAGCTTTTCACTCACTCTGCCTCTTCAGGCTGTGGGTGGTTTTGTAGCAGGGATTAGCATATTTAGTTTCTCTGTAACTAGCTGAGACATTACAAAGAACAGTGCAGAGGATTTAATCTGTAAGTAAACCAAGCTACACTTGCCCTGAGTGAAAACAATTGCTTAACTGTAAACACAAGCTAATCTTGTTAGAGATAAGGACTTCTCCTGAGTGAGCACTTACCATTTTGACTTCACTCCCTGCTCTGTCTAATCAGTAAAGGAGATTGTTAGGTAACAATAGAAACCTATTGCACTCAGAGCAGATAAAATCTCTTATCTCTTGAGTAAGGTAAAAATCAAAAGACCAATGTATTTAGAAAAAGTTTTCTGTCCCTACGTGTTGAGTTTTTTTTTATATAAAGAAAATGTATTTAGCAGAGGGAGGATGAAATGAATCATTAACCTGTCTATATCCACTTCTATAAATTTGAGTATATTTAGATTTTAGTCTGACGTTGCCTCCAAAAATCACAATGTTACAAATAATCACAAGCAGTAATAGTTAAAATATATTAATAATCTTTATTAATCGAACACCTATAACATGACAGAGTAAGAAATAAATATTAAAAAGTGGGAGAGAATAATACCAAACTGCAGAAACCAGGAGTAAACACTAGTGGCGTATTTTACATAAAATACAATAAATAAAGTAACAAATAACAGAGGACGTGAGGTATAGTTCATCCAAGAAAAATTAATTATAAATTTAAGTAAATATAAATTGCTAGTGCACAAACCCAAGATCAGTTCATAAATATTCACTAAAAATTATATTTGTCCATACAATATGTAATTACTGAACTATATAATAAATAAATTTATATACACCCAAAGTGATTTAAATATAGTGAAGCAAGGACAGAATAAATTACACTTTTCCTCCATGTGACATAAACGAATAATAAAAAAAATGATTATTTCATTAGTAGGCTGTAGCCACAATGTTACCCCAAGAAGGCACCAAAACCTCAATGCGAATTTCGTCAGGTCTTCATCGGGAGCTTGTTTACTTCCTGATGCGACGCACGTCAATGTGTTGCTGTGCCTTCTATGGGTAACACTGGCAGTAGATTTATATGTCCAGCATTGTTTTTGTATTTCTGGTGGTTCTTGAAATATAGGTAATAATCATTTGAGATATGATGTTGGTGTAACTGCAAGCTAGTAGAGGGACCAGTTAATTTCAAGAAAGATTAGCTAAGAATCATGTAATGTGCTTTATATAAAAAATATTATTTGACCAAATGAGTGAGTTTTGCCAAGTATTAATCTGATTGGCTGGTTACCTTTTTGTTTATACAATTTAGCTAATTAAAATTGTATTAGTTGTGATCTGTAAGGAGTGTACCCCAAGCTTTTGTCAATAAAGAGAATCCCCACTGCAAGATCTCGTAAAAACCAGATGACAGTGGCTGTGTATTGTCTCTCTCCCCGTCCAGATGGGGCCCAGTCAGTTTCTCTCCTATGGGGAAACTTATGCTAATTAGTTATTTGAATCCCATCGGTTATCGGTTGGGCTTTGCTCTGTTCTGAGTAATAAGGCTATGTTCACACGGCTTAAAACTGGACGTATTTCGGTCCGTAATTACGCGCCGGAGTGCGCAATTTACGTCTGGGATACGTCCCAGTCATTACGGTAATCCACAGTTCTCATAGAGAACTATGGATTACGTCTCCTCTCCCTGCTCAGCGAATCCGCCGGGCGGGGAGATAATTGACATGTGAATTACTAGCGGCGTATATGCGCCGCTGGTAATGAAAGTCTATGGGCCGGCGAGGTGCCGGCTCCCGCCCCGCCGCGCCCCCTTCCCCACAGCGTAATAAGCCGTGTGAACATAGCCTAAGGATCCCACTCACTTTATTGCAACGACCGCTTGTTATATAGCTTTGTTATATTTGCTAAGCAAGGCCCATATCTCTTACCTTTACAACCGTAAAATTTCCTGTTTTTCATATATTTTTTTTGCTGGAGACCATTTTGTTTTTTCTCCAATTCTATTATTTTATGCCCTAGATAGGGAGTAATTTGAAGTGCCAAATAAAAAGTTTTAAGAGTATAAAAAAAATAATTTAAAGTTCAGGTCGCCACCTTTTTCCCTTTTTACAAATAAAAAAATTTAATTAAATTTTCATTAATTGGTTCATTGGCCCATAAAAGTTAAAATGTAACATAATTTACCCCCTACGCGAAAAACGTAGAAGAAAAAAAATTAAAATGCCAGAATTGCTGGTTTTTTTGGGGGGTCGCTAACAATTTTGAAAAAAAATGAAAAAAAGTCGCAGTTCCCCCAAAATTTTGGTACCCAAGAAAAAACTACAAATTTGCCAGCAAAAAATACAGTCCCCCCCCCCCCCCCCAGATCCTTTGTTTTAAAAAGTTTTGGTACAGAAAATGGTGCTGCAGCAAAATTTAAGAATAGGATTGTATTTTTAAAGTACTAAAAGATAACGGGGAACCTACATATTTTGGTATTGCCAAAACATGCCAAACCCGAGAATAAGTTTAAATCATTTATACCAAAGAGTGAACGTCTAAAATCAACCCCCCTGAAACCTGGTACATGTATGTTTGGTTTCAGATTTCATCCTGGTTAGAATTTTTATTTTTTTTTCCAGTAAAATTTTGCGATACCTTTACTGGCACCATTAAAAAGTACATCTTGTCTATAAAATAAAATCTCAATGTCGTATCGATGGAAAATAAGGTTATGGGTTTGGAAGGCAGAACAAATCACCAAAAAATTATGACTGGCCGACAGGAAAGGGTTACTCGTAAAAAGATATACTAAAAAATAAATTTCCAACGAATGCTGGACCAGAAAAGGTAGACAGTCACTCTGAGGTCATTATTAGGGAACATATTACAAGGGTTGAATGTTGTAGTGCATACAGTTTTCTTTGTGAGAAGACATTAACGGCCGTTATCCACATCTTTGTTTTCAGACCAGGAAGTTAAAAAGGCAGAGCTAGCCAAAATGGACAAGTGTTTGGTAAGTCAGCTTTGTCACTTTTGAACATGGATAGAAATAGTGTGTGTGTATATATATATATAGAAATTTCTGCAGAAAAAAATATACTGTATTTTTTGGACTATAAGGCGCACTCCCTTTCCCCCCCCCCAAACCTCCCTCACTCCCCCCCTCTCCTCTCCCCAATTTCACCATGATCACCAGCCCCAACTTAAGAACTTAAGTCCGCAGGCTTATCTTCCTTATCCAGCCAGAAAAATGTATCCCACCCGGGATATTTTGTTACCACCAAGAGGGAACAAACCTCTATGTTCTTTCCCTTGGGGTATGTTCACACAGTATATTGCGGCGCATATAGTACGCGCCGCAATACGCCAGGTCAATATGCGGCTGATCAGCGTGTATTTCCAAAGCACGGCGGCCCCATTGACATGCATTGTTTGCGGCGCGTAATCGCCATGAACAATTGACATGTCAATTCTCCCCTCGTATCTTCCAAGTCCGTCTTGCGGATGCGATCAAAGAATTGACATGCAATTCTTTGATCAGGTCCGTAAAGCGGACACGACAGGCGCAGGGCAAACACGCAGCGGCAATCTCTCATGTAAACGCCACTGCGTGTTCCTCCTTGCCGGCAGTGATAAAGTCACTGCTAATTGTTAGATGCGTCTCTGCGTCCGTCCTGTCGGTCCCCGAGATGCATCTAAAAATGTATGTTAATACGGAGGCAAAACTCCGTCTGAACAAGCCCTTACATCCGTTTACAAATAGGAAATATGCGTCTGTATGTAGCTTTACCAATCTTGTAAAATCATATTAGAAAAAGGCAGCTATTAATTGTATGTAGCTGAATTGAATGGAAATTACCTGCAGGTGACACATGGATGAATGATTCCACAATTTTAGCCCATTTGTAGTCTGTAGATTGGAAAGGTAGGGCCGTTACTTGGCTTTTACAGCCTGTTGTGTAGAGAGAATCCCTGTTCACAACTTGTAAGGGTAAATATGCGATAATACAACCTGAACATTGTGAATATTTCATTCACAGAGGTTCAGCAAACTCTGTCACTTTAAAAAGTTAAAGTTGTCTCTCTACAGACATCAATGTCTGATAGGTCTGCATCCCACTTCAGCACTTGGCTGTACTCAGAGCTCCCATTGGTTTCACTGAGAGAGTCCTGACCACCTCTCTGTTCAAAACAGTGACCTTTCAGAGCTCGTTCTGGAGATGGGTGATCCAATATTGATGACATATTCTAACGATATGCCATCAATATTTGTAGTGAGACGACCCTTTTAAGATGACTGGAGACATAATCTGCCTAGCCAGGTGACAGTCCAATTATTGACTGTGTTTTTTTTTGTTTCTTAGGATCCAACTGCCTTAGGGACCATTTTAAAGCCTAAAGGTTTGTTTATTTGATTTTCGTATCAATAATTTGTGTCTTATGCATTTTTTTGGTTGTTTTTTAAATATTAAAAAATGAGCTTAATATTTTGTTAAATTTAGTTGTTTTTTGCTCAATGAAAAATACTGTAAAATAAGCCTAAAGATATATGCAATTTGTCATGGATGCTTTGCATTGCATTCATTAGTGATTTGAAAATCTGTAACGTGGATATTGTCTGCTGCAGTTTTTGATGCTGCATCTGCAAATGTGCTGTGTGTGAACAATCCCTTTGGGGATTGTAGCCAATGTGCATTTTAAGGTGTTACTGACCTCAAATAAATTCTACCTTAATTCCTATATGTGAAAAGATGTGCATTCAGATGGGTTCTCCAGGAGCATAATAAAGCGATCTTAAAGCTCCTAGAAAAAAAATTGGCTAAACACCACTGATTATCCAGTGGTCCCCATCTGTGTTTGTTTTAATGTGCTTACATATCCATGTGACCGCTGCAGACAATCAATTGCCATACATGCAAGCATCCCTGCTAAGGTCAGTGATTGCCTGCAGAAGACATGCGACACTGAAATATTTCTGCATTGTTAAAAAAATTTTAAAAAAAGTCAATAAAAAGCTAAAAATCTTGCTTCTCCATTTTTAATCAGTTTGCGACCCGAACCTAGATTACACTCAGAAGCAGGTAGTCCGTATAGATGCTCTACTGACTGTGGATGGGGGCAATGATGGCCATATGGGGGCAAGAAAGCACCATCGTGACATTGCAGAAGTGGCTGCTGCAGCAGAACTGTTGCTTCCTCGTGGCAGCTCGCGCATCTCTGGAACAGTGAGTATTTAGTTGTGTTCGTCAGTAAAGACTAAAGCGTTTTGCAGTTTTTAGTGGAATCTGTAAAGCAGTACAGTACAGAAATGACTTCTACGTTCCTGATGCTTAGTACTTCCAAATTGTACAGGTAAAAACCTTTCCCCCACCATTACTTCATGGCAAACTTCGAGATTATCAGTTGATTGGATTGGACTGGTTGGCACGACAATACAAAAAGAATCTTAATGGAATTCTGGCAGATGAAGCAGGACTTGGCAAAAATGTCCAGGTTATTGCCTTGTTGGCACATCTGGCTAGCAGTGAAGGTGAGAGTTATTAGCCTGAGTTTTATTGGCAGATTCTGCATTTTTTCTTTCTCTTGAAATTCCCTCTTTTTATTTAGGAGTGTGGGGTCCACACTTGATTGTTGTGCGAAGCTGCAACGTTCTAAAATGGGAGTTGGAACTGAAGCGCTGGTGTCCCTCACTTAAACTGCTGCTGTATTTTGGAAGCCAAAGAGAACTCAGAAGAAAGCGACAGGTAAATCTTGCACCCGGAGGTCATGAAATATATTTGAAGTTTTTTTCACCTTGAGTGGGGTTGAGCTGTATAAATATCTCCTTTTACGCTGTGATGTTAATTATACTAAACATCTCAGTGTATACCTCTTGTGTTTCCCAAATTAACATTGTATCATCATTGTTTTTCCATTTTTATTTTGGTTTCTTCTACAACTAAAGTCTTGCATTTATTTCTAGAGATGGATGGAGCCCAACAACTTCCATGTCTGCATCACCTCTTACAAGCAGCTGTTTAAGGGACTTCAGGCATTCATGAAGATGAGATGGAAATATTTGGTCCTAGATGAAGTCCATCAGCTTCGAAATGTGACTGAGAAACATTGGGAAGCCATCTTGAATCTACCTAGGTTTGTATTCATGAAAATGGAATTACTTGCCTGTTAACGTGTCATTAACCCCTTAACGACCCTGGACATTCCGCCACATAGCCGCCGGGTGTCGGCTGCTAATTGCAGCTAACACTCAGCGGTTACAGCTTGGGATGGAGCGCTGTTTAACCCTTTAGACGCCACGGCAAACATGACTGCGGCATCTAAATGAATGAGAAATGGTGCCGCGCACCGTTCCTCACTCCGATCAGAGCCCAAGCGCCGAAATCATGGGGTTCCAATCGGTGAACATGGCAACTGAAAGCCTTGTGAAGGCTTCCATCGCTGTCATGTTTTCGGTTTCACTACTTCCTGTCCCAAGCAGGAAGTGGGGAAACCGCCATATTGGTACACCCTAATGCGTTGTCTATACAATGCATTAGGTTGTAGAAACGATTGTGCCCCCTAGTGGTGAAGCACCTTAGGCGGAACTCAAAGTAAGTATAAAACTTGGGACATGTTAACAGTTTTGATCAGTGAGGATTCAAGTGCTAAGATCACCAATAAATGCTGAAATGAAAGAGCAGCACTCCTTCGAGGTCTGTAGCTTTGTTTATTCCAGATGAAATCCCCTGCATTTATGTCACTGTAATGCTCGGTTCACATCTGCTTCGGACGTAGCCTAACACTAAGCACAGAACAGAGGAGCTAAATATGCTAATTGCAGCAATAGAACCGGTTAGTGTGAGGATGACGCTGCCTGTGACTGTAAAACTGCATAGTGAGAAAGCCCCTTTAAATATATGCAAAAAATATTTTAAACAATATAAATGAATAAACATTTTATGGCCAAAAAATAATTTGTCACAAGTGTTTGTATGGTAAATACTAATATTATACAACTTTTTCTTGCCGTATTTGTGGAAGTGTTGGTTTTTTTTGGGTTTTTTTTTACAGAGAAAACATTTCTGCACTTTTTTTTAAATTTTTTTTATTTCACTGATCCTAAGGAAAAACTGATAGCTGTACAAATTAATATGTTTGCTTTTATTCACAGCCAACGCAGGTTGCTTCTAAGGGACACTCCATTACCACACACATGGAAAGACCTGTGGACCATGGTGCATTTCCTCATTCCAGGGTTGTCAAGACAATACTTAGATTTTCCAGTAAAAGAAAGCAGTGAGCAAGACCAGGAATACAGACACACTATATCAATAAGATTGCATCGGGTAATGCAAAATTAACAACTGTTGTATTTGTTTCTAAATCTTTTTGTATAGCTTAAAGGGCCCCGGTTTCCCAAGGGCTTATTGCGACAAATTTGCAAAAGGGATTTGCCCGCAATTTTCGCGGCTCCCGTGCGGGGGGGGGGGGCAGGGGTCCGGAAGCGCCCGGCCCCATAGACATTCATTATTCAGGCGGGGAAACCTTAAATAATTGACATGTCACTTTCTCCCCGCCGGCGTATTCGCTAGCAGTGAGGGGAGACGGAATCCACATTTCTTATTAGTTGTGGGTTCCCGTAATGGCGGGCGGATTCCACCCGTATTGCAGCGCAGTACGGGCGCAATAGGTGAAATCGTCCTGAAATAAGCCGTGTGAACGGCCCCCAAGGGTTTAAATAATAAGGCCTTGTTTACACAGAGAATTTTATAAGATTTAGTAAAAAACCCCTTTTGGAAACCCCCCTGGAATCAGTGTTCTTAGTTTTTGCACAGATTTGTACTTTGTTTTAAAGTTAAAGTAAAACAAAGCAAGAAGTGGCTGTCACAAAGTGTGGAAAGTACCCTGTGTTTTTGTTTAATTATTTTTGTAAGACAAAAAGGGATTGGCAAAAGGGGTGAAGTATAAGCCCTCTTTTAAAATTTCCCCTTTCCCATTTAAAGGGAACCCTTGCCCTAGTTTTCCCCCCCTTGTGAGGAACCACAAGTATGACAGACCTGCTGTTTCAGGCTGGGCCCCTTTTCTGAAAGATGCAGCCATTTGGCTTTTGGGGTGGCATGTAGGAAGGGGCTGGAGATATCTGGCGTCTTTTCGCCGGGACAACGGGCCCCAAGCCCGTTCGCTATATTTTTTTAAAAGCCCGCTGCATTATCAGGAATCCATAGCACCCGTGGCATTTTGTAATGCGCCCGATCTCGGGAGGCGGGCCGCAGTAGAACCGTAGCGAAGCTATAGATTTATAGCTTCTCTACGACATTTCTAAGCGCATTACTGCTGGAACAGGTATACCACTTTGAAAGTGGTATACCTGAGCCAGAAGTGTCGTACTAGCGCTAGAATGCGGCTGATTGATCACCCGCTGTAGAGAAGGTTCATGAATCAGGCGCATTCTAGTCTATGATTATGCGCTTGAAATTTGGCGTGTAAACACCAAATTTCATACATGCCGCCCTTTAATGCTCAAATCTGGCAGTTGGCAGCCTGTTCTGCCAGAGAAGACTTAATTCATGTGTTGGTCCCGCCCACCTCTTATTCACAGGTTTCTACCTATTCATAGTAAAAGGT
Organism: Phyllomedusa bahiana; assembly: GCA_025379985.1. Taxonomy (NCBI): domain Eukaryota; kingdom Metazoa; phylum Chordata; class Amphibia; order Anura; family Hylidae; genus Phyllomedusa; species Phyllomedusa bahiana. Next base: position 44,789 of record JAODAL010015612.1, on the reverse strand, counting down.
TGAATCTGCTGTGAGTGGGTGGGACTAACACCTACTCCTGAATATGCTTGACTCTTGGCTGCAAAGTGCCAGATTTGAGCATGAAATACTCTGAAACTACTGGCCCTTACAGTATAAGGAACACAGTCCTGGAAACAGCATGTCTGTCACTAGCTTGTGCTGTCCTCAGCAAGGGGGCATAACCAATGTGAGCAATTCCCTTTAAGCTCACTCATAGCTTTGGCTCAAAAAACCTCGGTAAAAGTTCCTGCAGAAATCTGACGGTACTACCTTAAATATGTGCTGTGGAAAAATATCTGATATGCACAAGGCAAAATAATGTCTGAAAAAAATGCTCACAGTTTTTTGTATATTACAATAAAATTATCCCATCTGAGTTTAAGCTGTTTTCTCAGAGCCACTGACCTGTAGACAAAACTACATTCTAGTGGCATTCTTAGGGTGCGTTTACACGGCAAAGATCGAATACCGGTCGGCATTTCCGGACCGGTATTTGGTCTTTTTTTGGCACGCAGGGGAGGGGCTTTTGTCAGCAGTTTGCGGATTCAAGCCCTCCCCCTTCGCACCCACATGTTCATGTTTCGCCTAAAAAGCGAGTGGAAGAATTAACATGTTATAAGTTTTTTTCGGACCGCCAGCAGTGTAAAAAGGCATCCAGCAGAAAATCCGTTCACTGAGGACTGCTGCACGGATTTTCTATTGAAGTCTATGGGCGAGCGTTGCTTGTCGATTTTCAGACTGTTTGTAAAACGACAAATAACCTGTGCCGGGGGACATGCCCTTATATCCAAAATTCCAACTGTCTTATGAATAGTATAACCAGGAAAATAATTTTGGGAACTGTTAATTTAGGAATAAAATTACAGCTAATCCTTAGGAAAACTGGAATACTTGAACCATCTTTATGGCCACTGTTTCTGATATCTGCTTGAATAGTAAGATGTTTGGTTCCAAGTGATGCAACTTGAACATGATTCTGATTTTTTACAGTCCGCTCAGCCATTTATACTGCGCCGGACCAAGAGAGATGTGGAGAGGCAACTAAACAAGAAGTCTGAACATGTTCTAAAGTGCCAGCTGTCAAATCGGCAGAAGACCATGTATGAGGATGTCATGATGCAACCTGGGTAAAAACCTTTCCAGAATATTTAGTATCTTAATGTTTGTGTATTCCAGTGTTTTTCTTCAAGGATCTATCAAGAAATAGTTTGATTACTTATTTCCTGTATGATCAGTTTTACTTTTTAATTAATTTCAGTAGTTTTAATAAATTGAATTTTTTGCTTTCACCGAATGGTATTGGTGACGCTCCTGTATTTTTAAATGTTAAGCATGGCAGGCATGTCGTGTCCCGCTTTCCCCCTTCTCCAGTAGTGCTGACACATGGCCTCCATGGTTACCACAACTTAGGGGTGATCTACAGATTTAGGCACACAAGCTTCACTTACCATCATGGTCCTTTTTATTCTGGGGGTTGTCAGGAGTCTGACTCCCACCAGTTAGACATTGATGGCCTTAAAGGGGTTGTCTCACTACAGAGATTAGCTTTCAACATGTAGTGAACACTAAATGAAGTTTTCCAAATATATTGCTTTGTTCATTATTTTTTTTTTTTGTTGAGGAGCTGCAAATAATTTTATCACCTTCTGAGGGCTTTCGGGTTTCTCTAGTTACCGACCTGTTTGCTTATTCTCCCCTGCTATTAGCAGGGGGTGACCTCATCACACAGGTCACAGCACAGAACTGCCAGCAGCCTGAGAGCTTGTGTGTTATCTAATCTTTCAGACAAGAGACACTAATTACTTCTGGTTACTTTAGCTCCCAAGCTTCTCTGGACTTGGTAGAAGGAGATTGTTTATCTATTCTAGACTAATTAGCAGAACCTCTGAATAGATGAAACCCATATGCTAAATACAGACCGCTTGACCAGGAAGTGACAGGATGCGCGAATGAAAGAATGCTGCTTTGCTCTATGAAACAGTAAGATGAGACAGCCCCTTAAGTAAGGATAGGTCATCCATATTTTAGTCAAGGAAAACACGTTTCATGTCCATGAATACCACTCTGTAGAATTGTAGAGAGATTTGAAGTTTATCTTTGCATTCTTTTTTTTTAACCCCTTGACGACCCTGGACGTATGAGTAGCTCCCAGAGCCGCTAAGGGGCTTTGCAGGGGGATCGCTCCGCGACCCTCCCCCCCCCTCCCCGCACAGCTGACGGGTTTTAGCGGCTGATCGCCGCTAACACCCGGCAGTAACAGCGCCGGCGGGTGGCGTCGCCCGCCCGCGCTGTTTAACCCGTCAGACACCGCGGCAAAGATGGCCGCGCCGTCTGACTGAATAATGATCGGTGCCGCGCACCGTTCGTTAGGGTCATCGGCTTCGGCACAGCATAGCTGCAGGGATCCGACGACCGGACACGGCAGTGGGGAGCCCTGTGACGGCTCCCATCACGTACAGTTCCCGGTTTGCCCCACTTCTGGCCGTAGACAGGAAGTGGGGAAACCGCCCTCTTTGGACACCCTAATGCATGGCCTATGCAATGCATTAGGCTTTATTAACAATCGCGCCCCCTAGTGGTCAAGCACCATAGGGGGACTAAATGTTACAGTGAAAAAAAAATGAAGTTTTAAAGTACAAAAAAAAAAGTATTAAAAGTTCAAATCACCCTCCTTTCCCCATTTTACAAATAAAATCATTAAAATAATAAAGTTACACATATTTGGTATCGCCGCGTCCGAAAAAGTCGATGTATAAAAATATAACATCATTTATCCCGTACGCTGAACACCGTAGAAGGAAAAAAAATTCCAAATGCCAAAATTGCGTTTTTTGGTCATTTTAAGTCACTCAAAAAATGGAATAAAAGTGATCAAAAAAGAAGCATACATTCCAAACTGCTAGCGATAAAAAGTACACTTCAGCCCGCAAAAAATGCCCCCTCACTGACGTCCGTAGGTGTTAGTACAAAAAAGTTATTTGTCGCACAAAATGGTGCCGCGCCGCATATTTCAAAATTAGAAAATGTTTGGAATTTTTTTACGGTACCAAAACATAACGGAAACCCTACATGTTTGGTTTTGCCGGATGCGTAACAACCTGTAGAATACAGATAACACATATTTACCGAAGATTGAACGCCGTAAAAGAAAAACACCCAGAAACATGGCGAAAATACGTTTTTTTTCACAATTTGTCCCACTTGGAATTTTTTTGCGGTTGCACAGTATATTCTATAGTACAGTGAATAACACCATTAGAAAGTACATCTTGTTCCGCAAAATAAAAGCCCTCATCTGCCTTTGTAGGTGGAAAAATAAAAAAGTTATGGCTTTCAGAAGGCGAGGAGGGAAAAACGCCGGGTCCTTAAGGGGTTAAGAAAGGTTTACTTGCTGTCCCCCTGACACTATCTTATTCTATTTGGTATTAAATGTTAGGGTCCCCCTCAACAGAACAACTTTCTCTTATGTATTTTATAGGTTTGGATTCTTTTCCTCAGCTGGACTTGCTTAACTCCATGCTCTGAGGACTTTTTTTTCCATTCCTAATTACTATATTAAGATGAAGTTTTATTTGTCATCTACTTTTGTGCCTCTCACCACATCTGATGTATAATGTTTAGACTGTGGTTAAGATCACTGGCACTTTTGTTGCTCTGGTCCTACAACATTGGCTACTGAACTCACTGTGCCAAGTTTCACTAGACAATTTGTTACAAACTGTTTGTATTTTCATTTCTTGCATTGTTTATTTTTGATAAAACAAATTAAAAAGAAAAGTATATAAGACTCAGCTGTAATGGTATGTTCACACAGCGTAATTGCACTGAATGCGCCCCGCATGTACGTTAATTCTTACCGCCGTCTTCGCTGACACGTATTGTACGTCGGGTGAAAAGTTACAGCTCGTACTTCTAAAACACCCGCCATATTGCGGCGCATCCAGTACTCACCGCAATACGTCGTGTGAACATAGCCTAATACAGCATTTAAAGGGGTTTTGCCAAGAAGCGAGTTCCTTACCTCTTATCTGCTCAGGAGAGAAGATTAACTCCGCATGCTGAGTCACGGAGGAGAGGGAGGGGGGTGAGCAGGGAGCGTCTGCAATGTTCACTCAAATAATTACATTGCAACCAGTGGATTCTCTATACAAAAGACACAGGCTCATTCACTGCTTTTTCTCCCCAGTCCCTTGCAAGCTCCTTCATGTTCCCAGTCATCAGATAAGAAGTGCAGACAACACAAGCGGGGCCAGATCAGCTCCTGTCAGTGTCCTGGTCGTGTCTAATGTAAACTGTCAGGAAACTAAGGGCATCTTAGTCAGGCTGTAGATCTCACAGGCTTCACTTTTTAATGACCTATATTTAGAAAAGTGATTACCCATTTTGGAGGATCCCACGACAACATTACATCGTGGCAAAACCCCTTTAAGATGGAAGTTTTCACTGACTGACAAGTATCTTTGTATGCATGCTGTCATAGGTAGAAGGTCAGAAAGGGTAATGTATCTCATTGGGGAGAGGCACCATATCAGTGTGTGAGGTTTTAATTTCCTTTTTGCACCTCACTGGGCATTTGCATATAATAAAGGCTTCAGGGAAGGGGCAGAAGAGCTTGCCAGCGCCATCTGTTGGATGTAGTAATCATCAATTGACATGTGATTTACCCAGCCTTGCAGTGTAAAAAGGATTGAAATCAATCCAGTTAAGTTCATCTACAGACAGCTGTTTCATGTTTGCCCTTCGTCAGTGCAGAGTAAAAGTTACTGGCTGGCAAGGTGAGAGACGAGGCACCATGTCGGTGTGTGAGGATTTAATCGCCTTTTTGCACTTCACTGGGCACTTGCATATACATTAACCCTTCTAAGTTACACTCGCTTCTCACCTAGCCAGCCAGTAAGTTTTTTTTACATTGGAAGGGTCAGTGAGTCACGTGAACTGAGGGTTCCTACATCCAATAAATGGCACTTCAGCTCTTTCCCAGAAGCCTTTGTTGTAGGTAGGAGGTAAATAATTCAGTAATGCCACCTAGTGGACTTGAACTCCTCAACAAGAGACATATAATCAGTGAACTCCAAGTTATGCTCAATCTGTTTTCCACAAAACCTTTAGAACAAGCAGTCTGCTTTACTTTTCTAGCTCTATAGTCTGCTACCTTAAAAAAAGCAGTCTGCTCCAAGTGATAAGGTTGCTTTAAAGTGGGTATTCAAGCAATTTCGCTGTCCCAATCTGACTTCTGGCATGAAGAGACACAGCTGCGTGATGGGTGTCACAGTTGCAAGACAACTTGAACTCTCAAAGTGCAGTTGTATGTCTCCATGCCCCATGTCAAGTTGAATGGGAAAATTGACTGGACAGGCCTTTCAAGGATATGTGTATATGCCGTTTTCTCTAATAGATGAAATGGTCCATGAAACAAGTGAACTTCAATAGGTGTATTGATAACGAAGGTGTAATGTTGATATGTAGCTGTACAATAAAGTTATTTGTTTTCTTTATGTAGAACACAGGATTCCCTGAAGGGAGGACATTTTGTAAGTGTTCTTCATGTCCTCACACAGCTTCAGAGAATCTGTAATCATCCAGATCTGGTGGATCCTCGACCAGGACATTCGTCCTATGCATGTAAAGCATTGCGGTATAAGACTGCATCACTAGTACTGCAAGCATTAGAATACGATCCCTGGAAGGTAAGAGACCTGAATGTTTTTCTCCATCCACTTGACAATTTTCACGCTTTAAAAAACCTTAACGTAGCACCTCCTAAAAAAAAAACTGAAGGATGTGTGGAGTTCATAGATGACACATATGCCTGTATATACATCTCTTCACATATTTACTGGAATGCATGAAACTAAAATCCACAGGGGAGTCACCAAGTATCCTCATTGGTTGCAGGGGTGATTACATGTGGAACTGCTCATTTTCTTACCCCTGTAGTAAAACTCCTATAACATCAGCAAGTTCCCATGTGTGTCATATGTCACATATCTTCCCTGACTGGGTAAAGGGTTGAGAATATGAACAAACTGCCCCTCAATATCTTCTATATGTATGGACACTGCACAGCATGCTTGCCAACCCTCTGTACATTCACTGACCAGAGACGCATGGCCCCATGTGCCTGACAGATTTACTGTACCCCAGAAATTTTGCTTAGATTGTAGCAGAGAGTTTAGGTAATTCAAAACCATAAGGTGGAGACATAACCCCTAAAAGGGTTGAGGATATAGAGTCATAAAAATTGGCCACTGTTCCTGATATCTTTATTTAGTCTGGGGTCTGTTTTTATTTTGAGATATGGTCTGGTGTCTGCATTTGTTTTAAGGTTCTGGTGTAGGTTGGTATCTACCCAAGAGTCTTGTCATTATTATAGAGTCAGTAGTTATTTGAGGTCTGAAATAATTATATGGTAAAAAGATAACATACAGAACAATTTTTCTTCTGAGCATGTTAATATGATTTATGTAAAAGAGCCATTTTACATCTCCGCTCAGAAAAGCAATGTTCTCTGTGAGGAAAATTCACTCAAAAAATGACTTCATCTCCAACTTCGTATCTGGTGAGATCTCACAAATGGCCCCCAGGAAAGCCCCAATTTACACATTAATCACGCCTATTGTAAATGCCCGTCCATAGGAAGCCACCACAGCAGGAGGTCAACCCATGAAAGGATCCTCATGAAACTAAATTAGCCTAAACCCCCAGCTTCAAAGACTTGAACAAAAGGCTCCTAGCCGCAGCGGCCTCGATATTTCATAAAGATTTATAGGCGATCCGTTCATAACTGGTCTATGGCGGTTTCATATCTTAAAATATGGAACTCCCCGCACACATAGCCACCACTCCCACGTTCGCACGATGCAGGGGGACTGAGAAATCAACTGGACTTAAGGAGCACCCAGGATAGGGGTGTCTGGTATCAGGGTGTAGTGTAGGCCCAGCCGGTTCTGATGATGCCACCGGCTCGGTTCTGTCCCAATGCCCTGCTGCGTTATGGTCCATTTTTGTGTTTCTGTCAGAAATTGCATGGCCAGAGTGGGAGGAGTCCATAGACCGTCCCAGGGGTGTGTGGGGGAGTGTAGGGGGCTGCCACGTGGGGTGTCCCATTACAGATATAAGCAGGAGCCCCAGATGGGCCCAGTGGTTGCATTCAGGAGGGGGGTACCTGACATCATTCCAGAAGCATCCACGCAGCGCAGGGCCACATCTACCCCCATGTGTACCCAGCACCAAGCCAATCTTGGGTAACTGGACACATTTTACTGTCTTTGAATTGTAATCATACTTATATTTGCACCTTTGACTCTTACCTGTATATACTATTATCATCTGTCTAGTGTGCCCTCCAAGGCAAATTAAATCTATAAACTTTAATCTGAGCTAGTCTGTTGTCTTGATAACTGAACTCACCCGCCTTATACTCGGTCTTAAACATATAGCTACCCCAAGACTGGTTCCTGGCCTTGCTATAAGTCGGTAACGGACCGGTCTTATAACCAAACTAGAAACTGTTGGCAGCCTATTTGACTGGCAGATTTTTGTTTAACCAGTGTGGGTAAACAAATCTCACCCAGTCATTCAGGGTTGTTGGCGAGGAGTGTGTTCTCTCGTCCTCCCTGGGTCTCCCTGTGCCCGTGGGGACAGGGTTTAACGGTGAAAACAGTTTTGGTACCTTGGTCCCCCTGGGGGGCCCAGCCGCATCACGATACCCCCAACGGGGGGCCCGGCGGGGCGGGCTTTTTCCTAAAAAGTCTTCTTGGCAGAAGTGTACTTTGTTCCCCCCCTGAATGAGGAGGGATGGGGGGGGGGGTTAATGGTTTCCAACATGATTGGATGACAAAATATTGTATGTCGAGCTTCTCTTTCTGTAACATTGATGATGCCACAAATGTGTTTGATACCAATAAAAAAATGATCTGATTTGAGAAAAAAAAAAGGGGGTGGGGGGTGGTGGAATAAAATAATATAGAAATAGAAGACCTCCAAAAACAGGGAGGCTGTTCTCCTATGTATCCATTTTGGGGTAACCATGTGGGCATTTCTGGCTTAGTAATGTTCTTCTGTTTTATCATGCTAATGTTATTATATTATATAATGTTATTATATATTAGCCATGCATTTATTGTTTATCTCTGTTGATGAATATTTCTTGTACCCCCACTATTTACTTATTTATTGTTAATATGCACTAAGCACTTTGTTTCCTATCAGTATCTTGGTAGCTGTATTTATTATTAGTATATTGCTATTTGAATAATAATAATAATCTTTATTTCTATAGAGCCAACATATTCCGAGACTTTACAAAATTAAAGGGGTTTAAAAACATACAGTCATTACACATTAAAAGTATTTAAAAATGAGACCAAGGTGTGGGGGCCCCCTTGCTCGTGAGATTACAATTATTAGGGTGTATGGGTGAAACATACGGCAAGAAGTGCCAATAACTTATCAATTTGAAGTGACCCTACAGAATTTGAGTAATTTTTTTGAAAACTTATTATAAAAAAACTAATAGTGTTTTAAGGCAGCCCCTGACTTACACCTTTCCCGACTTAATCTTTTCCCCCTGTTACAAAGGGGAGATTAGGGGCATGCTGGCATTTTTATTTCCCATGTTCCACAGAGTGTAGTGTGGAACGCAAATTTCCCGCATGACACAGCAGAATGACTGAAATCTTTTTAAACAGGGGCACAGAAGCAAAACATATGTAAAAACCCCTTCCCTCACTATCCAAAACAAAAAGAAAAACCTTTTTGTGCTGGAGTTACTTTTAAATAAATATACCTTTTCAAACTTAAACAGATTCTACTTAAAAAACAAACCTACTTTCCCTCCCCCGTTGTCCCCCGGGGGGGACGCCTTAGTACCCCTGTTTGTGAATTGGTTGTCCCTGCTTGTGAAAATCGTGTCTTTTTTTTTTTAATGTATCTTTTCTGAATTTAAAGATTGAATATTATTTTGTAAAATTTTTTTTGGGGGTTTCTTGCATTACGCCCAAATAAATTTTAGGCGGGTTTGGAACTATTCTAAAATGAATTGCGGGGAAAAATGAGGAAGAGTATGGCCTGTGTTTACCTCCTGGTGGCAGCAATGTGAAACTAACACTTTTTTTTTCTTTTCCACAGAACACAGATTTGTCTCTGTTTGCTTTACTTGAGCGTGAGAATAAAATGACCCGTTACGAAGCACAGCTGCTTCCTAAAAAGAAAGTAACAAGGAGACTGCTTCTGGAGATATACAGTAACCCTGATCCTGCTCCTCGACCAAAGCGGGGAAAAATTCAGACCAGCAGGTATCGTTTGGATCTTTTAATTCTAGCTGGCTTCCTTATTTTCGCCTTGCTCCTGTTCATCTATACACCTAATATTTCACTTGTTATATTGTAGGTTATTTGAACCAGTATTTTATGGGCAGAAACCTGAGGGGCGCAGTGTTGCATTTCCAAACGCACCCACAACACATGTAGTGAATACAACTACAGCCACTGTCAACCAGCTGGGGCAGGTCAAAAGGTCTCCAGTCACCACACCTGCCACGCTTCAGGGGACCAAAGGTAATCTTTCATTTACCCCTAAATAAGATCATTAGTAGCTCGTATTGCTTTAAAAGTGTGATAAATAAAAGCTCCAACAAAACGGCTCTTACATATATGTGCATATACCACAGGACGTATGTTGCGGGTGCACCCACTTTGTGTTTTAGGAAATTTATATGCTGCCTTGCTAAAGGGAGATTAGATGGCAGATCTGTAAAATGCATGTCGCTACTTTTAATTTTTTTTCTGTGTATTTGGACCATAATAAAATTGTCAAATGCAGGCATTTATACATACACAGTAGGTATGTATTGCATCTGTTGGTTTCTCAAAGAAAATGTAAAAAACCCTGTATCTTCAACTCCAAAACTAAATATAAAATTAAAATTATATAGTGACCCTTGCTTCTATTTAAAATTTTCCCGTTTGTGGGTATTTGTGTGTTTTTTTAGTGTTAGATCACAGACTTTCATAGACTGATATTCAGGTATAGAGTTTTTCTTATGCTGTGTAAATTTTGTCCCTCTGATTGGGAAGTGTGCAGTGAGCTAGAGGCCTAAATATTACACTGCATTTACCCATACTGCTTGCCCTTCCTAGATTCAGAAGGACAGTATTGCTATTACAACACTCCATAACATTATCCATTCCTTGCTGCAGGAGGAAATAAAAATTTTGTCTTCCCTCTTATTTTTGTTAGTGGAGGAAGATGCATGTGAGAAGAGAAGGACACTAAAGAACTTTAAATTTGGTTTAGTTCATAAATATGTAGTACACAGAAATAATGATCAGATACTAAATCTTTTAATGTAAAAATACAATGATTGGAGGATGTTTTGTCTTAACCTTTTATTGTCCATTTTAAGAGTTATCTACACCTAAAATTGAGTTTATATTCTCCTTTATAGCTGTCCAGTTATATGTATTGAATTATGATATTTTTTATCTGGTTTCATGGATGATAGATTAAAGAGATTTGTGACTTTTTATATTTCTGTGTTTGTTTTACCTTGGTGGCTGATATCTGCATCATTAGATCATTTAGTTCTATAAAGGAAAATAGTTATTTTGTGGCATACAACTAAATATATATAATATTGTTGTCTTAGAATGCTAAAATTGTTCTGTATTATGGAGTGAACAAAATCTGTTCTTCACATGCTTACAATAATTTGTCGTAAAGCTATATATATTACACACACACATACATACAGTTCTGACTAGAAGTTTACATACTGTCATGAAATCAGAGTAATCCTTACCTGTTTGAGGTCAATTATGATTACCAAAATGATTTATATTTGCCAAATGCTAGAGTAATGAGAGAACTTTTTAAGGCATTTTTATTACTTTCTACAAAGTCAAAAGTTTACATGTATTCTATCTGTATTTGGTAGCATTGCCCTTAAACGTATGACTTGGGTCAAATGTTTTGGATATCCTTCCACAAGCTTCTCACAGTAGTTAGTAAGAATTTTGGCCCATTCCTCCTGATAGAACTAGTGTACTGTAACTAAGCCATGTTTGTAGGTCGCCTTGCTCGCACCTGCCTTTTCAGCTTTGCCCATACATTTTCAATAGGACTGAGATCTGGGCTTTGTGATGGCCACTTCAATACATTGACTTGGTTATCCTTAAGCCACTTTGTAACCAGTTTGGCATTATGCTTTGAGTCATTTTGCATTTGGAAGACACATTTCCGCCCAAGCTTTAACTTCCTGGCTGATGTCTTGAGATGTTGCTTCAGTATAGCCACATAATCTTCTTTCCAAATGATGTAATCTATTTTGTGAAGTGCACCAGTCCATCCTGCAGCAAAACAACCCCACAACATGATGCTGTTACCCCTGTATTTCACAGTTGAGATGGTGTTCTCAGGCTTCCAAGCTTCTCCCTTTTTCCTCCAAACTTTATGGCCAAACAGTTCAATTTTAGTTTCGTCAGACCACAGGACATGTCTCTCTAAAAATGTAGGTCTTTGTTTCTGTGTGCATTTACAAACATTAATCTGACTTTTCTATGTTTCTTTTGGAGTAATGGCTTCTTCCTGGCAGAGTGACCTTTTAGCCCATGTTGATTCAGTACTCATTTCATTGTGGATAATGACACAATCTTACCAACTTTGCTAGCATCTTCACAAGGTCTTTTGCTTTTGTTCTTTGGTTGATATGCACATGTCGGACAAAAGTACATTCATCTCTGACACAGAACCCGTCTTCTCCCTGAGCGATATGATGGCTGGACATTCCTATCTTGTTTTGTACTTGCGTATAACTGTTTGTACACTGGACCGAGGCACCTTCAGGTATCTGGAAATTGCACCCAAGAAGGAACCAGACTTGTGCAAGTCCACAATTCTCTTTCTGATATCTTGGCTGATTTCTTTAGACTTTCCCATGATGCAGTGTGTTTCGGGTGTGATTTAAAATACATCCACATTTGTGTTTCAAACTCAGATGTTGCCAATAAACAGAAGCTTCCAAAGGCATGACATCATCGTATGGGCTGTCCCAAATAGTTTAAAGGCATGGTGTATGTAAACTTTTGACTTTGCAGAAAGTAATAAAAATGTCTTAAAAATTCTCATATTATTCTGGCATTTGACAAATATAAGTAATTTTGGTAATCCTATTGGACCTAAACCTGGTACGGTTTATTCTGTTTTTACGTCAGGTAGTGAGAAAAACTTGCACATGTGTCTTTTTAAATAGTGTATGTAAACTTCTGGTTTCAACTATATAATTATATATGTGCGTGTGTATATTTATGTATACTTTTTTTAGTGTGTGTTTTTATAAATGCAGTTGAAACCAGTAGTTTATATACACTATATAAAAAGACACATCTGCATGTTTTTCTCACTATCTGACAGTAAATCAGAATAAATCTTACCCGTTCTAGGTCAATTAGGATTAACAAAGTTATTTTTATTTGCCAGATGCCAGAATAATGAGAGAACATTTTTGTATGTCATTTTTATTACTTTCTGCAAATTCAAAAGTTTATATACACAAGGATTATGATGCCTTTAAACTATTTGGGACAGCCCATATGATGATGTAATGTCTTTGTAAGGCTTCTGATAGGTTTATTGGCAACATCTGAGTTAGAGACACACCTGTGGATGTATTTTACTGCACACTAGAAACACACTGCTTCTGTGTGTAACATCATGGGAAAGTCTAAAGAATTCAGTCAGGATATCAGGAAGAGAATTCTGGATTCGCACAACTCTAGATCATCCTTGGATGCAATTTCCAGATACCTGAAGTTTCCTTGAGCATCTGTACAAACAATTATACGCAAGTACAAACAAGATGGAAATGTCGAGTCATCATACCACCCAGGAAGGAGACGGGTTATGTGTCCGAGTCGAGAGATAAACGTGCTTTGGTGATCGACATGTGCATATCAACCCAAGAACAAAAGCAAAAGACCTGGTGAAGATGCTGGCAGAAGCTAGTAAGATTGTGTCATTATCCACAGTGAAACGAGTACTGTATCAACATGGGCTGAAAGGCCACTCTGCCAGGAAGAAGCCATTACTCCCAAATAAACATATTAAAGCCAGATTAATGGTTACAAATGCACACAGGAACAAAGACCTACATTTTTGGATAGACATGTCCTGTGGTCTGACAAAACTAAAATTGAACTGTTTGGCCATAATGATCATCGTTACATTTGGAGGAAAAAGGAAGAAGCTTGGAAGCCGGAGAACACCATGCCAACTGTGAAACATGGGGGATGGCGGCATCATGTTGTGTGGCTGTTTTGCTGCCGGAGGGACTGGGGAACTTCACAAAATAGACCAAGTCAATGTTTTGTAGTGGCCATCATAAAGCCCTGATCTCCGTCCTATTGAAAATTTATGGGCAAAGCTGAAAAGGCAGGTGTGAGCAAGGTGACCTACAAACATGGCTCAGTTACACCAGTTCTGTCAGGAGGAATGGGCCAAAATTTCTACCAACTATTGTGAGAAGCTTGTGGAAGGATATCCAAAATGTTTGACCCAAGTAATTCAGTTTAAGAGCAATGCTGCCAAATACTAATGAAATGTATGTAAACTTTTGACTTTGCAGAAAGCAATAAAATGCCTTAAAAATGATCTCTTATTATTCTGGTATTTGGCAAATGTAAATAATATTTGTAATCCTAATTGGCCTAAAATGGGTAATGTTTATTCTGATTTCATGTCAGATAGTAAGAAAAACATGCAGATTTGTCTTTTTATATAGTGTATGGAAACTTCTGGTTTCCACTGTATATATGTGTATAATTCTTATGTATGCTTTATTTATTATAGAAGACAGTCATGTCGAATATTTTCAGGCTGCCGTTTTACACCTTCGTTTGCAATGCTTAATTGTGATATAAGCAGGATCCTCCTTTGCATTTAACTATTAATGTCATTCTCAGCAACTACCACACAGGGCCAGACTACTCATGTCACATTGGGAGCTTCTAGGCCACAGGCACCAGCAACCTTTGCAGCAGCCACTGCAGTAAGGCAACTGACCCATTCTCAGACTTCTCAGCATACAGTTCAGCAAAGTGTTTTATCTCCAAGGCTAGTGCTCAGTTCTCAGGCCAGACTTCCAAGTAAGTTTACCAACAAAGCCCTCCCCTTTTAAAAGTCTAGTACTTTTAGAAGGATATTATAGGGACCTGTTGAAAGTTTGTTTTGTTTTTTTCAACTACAATTGACAAGCCAGTAAACGATGGTCTGAACCAAATGCAATGTGATATCTTGTTTATTTAAAGGCTGTGTACACCTTTTGTAGTGATCTTTTTTTCTGTGGTCCATTTGCTTCCTTATTGTAAAATTCAGCAACTTTCTAAATAGTCTTTATTAGAAATATCTTACGATTTTGCTGCTGTAGAAGCTATATTACCCTTTTAAATAGCTGTTTGTTCTGCTGTTGCTAACAGATCTGACAGCAAACTTCTCCAGGCTGTCATGGACTCAGAACTGACCCTCTCTGCACTTATTATTAGGAAGACATTCCCACATGAGATAAGCTTGAAACTAGAAGCAGGTGTCAATCAGGGTGTCTGAAAATAAATTAAGAAATGGAAGTTTGCTACCTGAAATCTAGTGCAACTGCTTTAAAGGAGTTGTCTCACTACAGGCTTTCAGCCTACCTCAGTGTGTCTGGCAGCATAGGATTTTTGAATTCAGGGCGTGCTTCTTGTCTGTCTCTTCTACTCTCCCTTCCCCCCCCTCCCCTCAGCACACAGACAGCTCTCCTCCTACGACTGCAGTAACTTCTATACAGCAGGGGGAGGGCGGGGGGGTTTGCTACCAGAGTTATCCCTGTGTGTGCCTGTCTAGATCTGCTGCTCACTGCTGGATCAGCTGCACTGTGCTGCTGCTGTGGCTGAGCTCGTGTTGCTCCTCTCCACGCAGACAGGAGAGGGCTGATCTATGAGTGGCTATGGAGCCAGAGGTCTGTGAAACTGTGTATGCTAATAGCAGAGCAGGGGGGGAGGCAAGTGTTCCTATACCCCCTGCTTAGAATACAAATCTCCATGGACATCTCAAGCAACAACAAACAAACCCTGTCAGAACAGACACAGGGCAGCTGTGAAGTGTGTTACTATAATCACGATGTGTCACTAAGACAGCAGAGCAGGGAGGGATATGAACCGTTCACATGCCCTCCTGATCTGTTCTATTAGTATAGTCAGAGCTCCACAGACACATGGTGATTATAGTAACACACTTCACTGCTGTCACATCCTACTGACCACAGATCAGCCTCATCTCTGCTCTCCTCAATCTGTGTAGAGAGCAGGAGGGAGCAGGCACACACAGGGTTAATCCAGGCAGCACAGCTACACAGACACAGAAGCCAGAGCCCTCCTCCTCCCTCCCCCTCCCCTACAGAAGCATCACAGTGCCCTCATACTGTGCGGAAGGGGCTCTGTGCTCTGACCTGAAGTGAGAAGCTGATGAGTCACCAGCACTGGCAGCCAATCAGAGAAAAATCAACAGGTCAGCTGCTATAGTGATTTGAGGAGCTGATACACTCCTACTACCAGGGATAACTCAAAATCAGTAGGACATTTTTAATGAACATATATTGCAAAACTGCTTGTTTCTTAAAGATCTTTTAATTAAAACCCAATCATTGTAGCGAGACAACCCCTTTAACTCAATACAATTAAAAAAAAATGTTTTAGGTCAAAGGTGTCCATAGCCTTTAGGTTATTTGATGTGCATTAAATGTCTGACCATGAATATTGTACAGAATATTCGAGCAGGTTTACTAATATTGTCTAATACTTGGTACAAACCTAGACTAGACAGTGTTTGAATGCTTTAAATTTATCACAGTGGCTCATGTAGTATGCTAACTTTGGTATGTTCTTAGATGCTATTTCTGACTATACCACCTACTTATTAATTTATGCCAATAATGTTACACTATAAGCCACACACCCTTGTCAAGTGAATTACAGAAGTGTGTAAAAAGTGTCTAAATCAAAAAAACGAATGTTGTTCGGGGCATTTACCCGTTTTTTGGGCGCAAATTACTTCAATTTTCATGCAATTGCCATAATAAATGTAAATCTGCCCCATTGCGTTTTGAAATTGTCTGGTATGCGTACGGAATGATGCATAATTTATATCTTTGGTTTTGTATTACAGCACCGCAACCATCATGTATTTTAAATGTAACTTCATTTTTTTTAAATTTTTTTTTTAAACTCCTTGTAGGATATATACCCTGATATGTGCGACAACACTCACTTTTAATATGTAGGGCATGTTAAATCAGGACTTTTTTCCAAATACATTCCTCTCTTGATATCACCTTGGCCAGGTGATAAGAGATTTTATCTGCTCTGAGTGCACACATGTCTCTCTGGTTACCGTCCTAGTCTCCCTTCCTGATTAAACAAAGAGCAAGGAGTGATGTCATTAGGACTGAAGGCAGCTTGAGAACAGAGTGTGTTATGTGTAACAAACAAAGGAGATTACTTTTGTTTACTTTGGGCTCTTTAGCCTTCTGCACTATAGATTACATCTCCTGCACTCAATTTTTGTCCAATTAGAAGAGTTGGGAATACAGAGCTGATATGCTAACCACTACTATAAAACCACCCATAGTCAAGAGAGGGTGAGGAAGTGTGAATCTATGAAACAGCATGGTGAGACGAACCCTTTAACTTGTAGGCAATATCTCTAGAGGATCAGTATTCTTCAGATGTCTTGTTTATGTGTAACATTGACAGTTATTTACTCAGAGAGCATGTTGAACTGGTATATGAGGGGGTCCTTTTACATAGGCACGTTTAACGACCTTGGCAGGTGCCAATCCACAATAGAACAAATCGATCATGCCCGTTTTTTATTGTCTTGTGATGAGTTTATATGAATGATTATCTTTGCAACTTTTCGCCAGCTCATCCCTTGTTTCATAAAGGAATTTGCTGCTGTCGAACTATTTTATGCTTGCAAAAAAGAGGTGATCAGCAACAGATGTGCATTCTGTTTGATCATTGGGCGTGATGGGGAAGGAATTATTATTTTGATGATAGTTGTTCCATCTATTAGGCCATTAACAGAAGCATTAAGTGTATGGGCTGAGTATTGAATGAGAAGAGCTGGACTATGGTAGGTTTCTGAAGAGTAACAAGTTCTGAAAGCTGTGAAAGAGATGAGAAAGATAGAGGGATTATGTGACATTATCCTTGACCACAACAGATTTAGTAGCTAAAAGCAAAGTTAAAGCACACCCATGGCCGTTCCTGACCTGTCCGTTTGATTAACTACTAGTATTCCACTTGAAATGGATATTTTGGAGCAGCTTCCTTAGGTCCCTGTTGTTTGGTTACTCTGTTATTTCTCCTAAAAATCAATCCTGTCAGATTGGTGTTAACAACTGGAGGTGTGTCCCTGCAGTCTGACATTGCCCAATTGGTGCTGACCGTCGGTGCGTGCAGGGACGCACTTCTCTGAAAACTGGAATGGTAGCACCCAGCTGATTCAGAAATACATTTGTAGAAGGAATAACAGAGGAACAGAACAACACAGAGTTATAAGAAGATGTTTCAGAGAGCAAAAGTATGTGCTAAAACAGACATGTCCAAAACAGCCACAGGTCCTCTTTAATATGGAAGCATTCAATAGCCGAATCTATTCACTGTCACAGGAAAAGGTAGAAGGATCACTCTGAATAGGCTGAGCTTTTCATTGAATCGACCGCCCATGATAACGTAAGAGAGCACCAGAAATATGCTTTGTTTTTTACTTTATTGCTGAATTAATGCTTTGAGATGTTTTCTTATGTATTGTTAGGAAAAAGAATTCTGTAATTCTGATTTAAGCAAATGGACCTGATCTATTTGTGTTCCCCCCTCACATACACAGGTGGAGAAGTTGTAAAAATTGCTCAGCTTGCTGCTGCTGGTGCCTCCCATGGACGAATTGCTCAGCCTGAGACACCAGTTACCCTGCAGTTTCAAGGAAATAAGTTTACCCTGTCCCAGAGCCAACTACGCCAACTTACTGCTGGACAGCCGTTACAACTACAAGGTACCTTAGAAAATTGCAAATAATAAACTTTGCTTTTCTGATACAGAGATCCAAGTTAAGGGTATGTTCACACGGCGTTTTTGGATCCGTGTTGGATCCGAAAATCGGATCCAAAAATGCTGCAGCAATTGAAACTAAAACAGATCCAACACGCACCCAAATGCACAGCTGCATGTTTGGATGCAGCAGGATCGCACCCTATAGTTTATTACAGGGCTCCTGCTGCATCTTGGAACGGATCCGGACGACGCAATGAGACAGGCATCGGCGATCACTCATGTGAACACAAGTGCGTGTCTCATATTAAAAGCAATGTAAATCACTTTGCTATTTGTTAGCTCCATGTTTGGGTCCATTTGGGGACTGACAGACGAATCCAAACACACAGCTCGAAAGGGTATGTAACACGACGGATTTGGACGCGGGTTCGGCCCTGGCTTTTGCCGCGGTTCCCGCGGCCAAGCCTCGTCCTACCCTCGCCGCAAACTCGCGTCTCCTGACGTGGGTTTGTGGCGTGGGCGCTGGGCGTGGTTGCGGCGCAAGTGGGCCGTGGTTTGGGGCGCGGCTTGCGGCGAGGGTTTGCCCCCATGCAAATTAGTAGGTAGGAGGAAAACTGCACGGCCAGCCGCGGCAACACCCGCGGCCGCCGCGCTGAGGACTCCCTGTCCAGAATTGACAGGAGAGTTCTCAAACACGCGCAGCCAAACTCGCGGCGTGTGAATATTAACGCGCTTTCCCATAGGAAACCATGTTAATAAACTAGGCGCGATTTGGCTGCAGTTTTGTCTGCGGAAACTGCGTCGGAACCCGCGGCCATAACCATGGCCAAATCCGTCGTGTGAACAGGGCCTAAGAGTCAAAGGACCACTTCAGTCTCGTGAAACTCCTTTAGTTTGTTAAAAATTGCTTCTAGGTACACAGTAGGGCCAGTAATTTTGCTTGCCTCCAGCTGCATGGTTGATCTGTCGCCGAGTCATGTGACCTGTACTCGGAGTTGCTGAAATACGCAGCAGTATGGTTGTGTGAATATTTATGCATTCCTGTGGGGAATTCAAAGTAATTCTCTTAGGAGAAACAGACTTCCTGTCGGCATCAAAAAGCACAGTGATTTTCAGCCAATGGGAGTGCAGGTCATGTGACCTAATAGCCTGTTACATTAGCCAGAACTCTTGTATGCAGGTAAGCAAGGTTAGTGGCACTACATTGTATCTGAAAGAAATTTCTAAAAACTGAAGGAAAAAAACTGGAGTGATGCTTTAGTATATAATAAAGGAATTTGGCAATGTTTAGGTAGAATAACAAAATGCAGTGTTGTACCTAAAAAGTTGTCTGCTTAGATCAGATTTACAACTGCTGCTTTCGCGCTAGATATTTTCATAGCTAAAAACCAGCAGTGGAACGAATTGAAAACAACTGAAGATTTTTTTTTATATGTGGGACAAGAATTCTTGACAATTTGTGTTTCTTAGTTATTTTTGTTTACTTTTTTATTTATACTAATTATTTCTGCTTTTTTTTTTTTTAGGTAATGTTCTGCAGATCGTTTCAGCCCCTGGTCAGTACCTACGTCCTCAAGGATCCGTTGTACTTCCATCTGTACCGCAGGGTGCGGCTTCTAATGTTATAAGAAACCAGCCGCAAGTGGGAGCCTCACAGCTCAATACGGTATCGGCAGCAGGTGAGTGCAGGAGCTGTGTTTTACAACAATTAATACCTTTCAAAGAAAGTATTGATATAAAAGAGGCATGACTATGGACTTAGAGTACAACTAAAATAATTTCTGTATCACTATCTGCAAAAAGGCTTAATTTAGTTGTTGTAGCTATTGTGTGTTGTAATTACTGTGGTTTTTTTTTTCTTTTTTTACTTTTTAGCTCAAGTAACTGCCAAAACTACACATACTACAATGGAATCGGTGACAAAGTTATCGCCTTCTGCACTGCTTAATGCTCAGGTATGTACATTGCCCAGGTAATAAATGTATCTAAGATTTCTTTCTGTTCATCTCCTCTGATCATGGATCTTTTAGGGCTGTTTAGTCTTTTTTTTTTTTTTTCCTTTACATTAAATTTAGCCTGAATGTTTACCAGGACAGAATTTAGTCTGCCATCTAGATGCTTTACAGCAGCTTCATGCACATAGGAGCCTTAAGACTGACTCAGTCCCATTGACTTCTATAGGAGAGTTTTCTAGTCATGCTCTGTGACCTGCGAAGAAGTCAATGTGCAAGGAGGGGGAGAGGGAGAGCTGTGACTATCTCCTATTGTAACTGGTGGATCCTGTGTTATCTATACACATTGGTGTAATTTTTCAGTCTAACCCTGCTTGTGCTGATAATGAGCAGACTACTGAAAATCTTTGGCCTAGTGGCCAAAGTGAAAACTGCAGGACTTAAGAATTTTTAAAAATATTGAAAGTGATATGGAAAATTAATACAAAATAACCAAAAATTCTTAAGTTAAACAAGAAGTCTTTTTTGATGACACATTCCCTTTAACCCTTATAAAATTTTTATGATGGTTATTTTATTCCCATTTCCTGCTTAGACTAAAGCTGCAAATAAGCATAAAATTTTGATTGACTAGAATGCAGATGATTAAGTGTTCACAAACTAAAACTGGCTAGTCGAGCGAAACAATGAATTAAAAAATCAATGCATTGCTTTTTTCCTATCAAAAATAATAAAAACTTCCTATTGGTGCCTTTGTGCCTGCTCAACTTTGTTCCTAGTTAATCTACATCTTCACAACCTCCACAACCAGCTGCTATGCCTGTCAGTTCCTTAATTAGTTACCAAAGTAGGGTGCATCTCTGCCATATTCTTAAAGGGGTTTTCTCACCATGCTGTTTAACAGAGCCACAGCCAAATCCAATCTCGGACTTCCTGTTTAGGCTACATCCACACAACATCTGACAAAAACTGTCGGAAAGTCGAATGTTTTTTTTCCCTGATGCACGACTACGGTTTTTGTCACTGTATTTACAAAAAACGCAGTTGGTTCTCGTTTTTTTTCGCCGTCGGCCCATACAATTGGTTGTGTGGGGAAACCGACAACAAGAATGAAAATGATGGCGTATTTAGCGATTTAGTGCCTAAGTCAAAATGTTGGTACTTACTATATGTTAATGAATGTTTATATTGACTACTATGCTGTATTATATGGTATTCTTGTTTTTTCTAGGTGTTGTACCAAATAAAATATATATTTAAAACAAAAAAAAAATTGAGACTCGCGAGACCTCTTCCAAATAGGTAGTTGGTAGTGTTTTAGGACACATTACTGTGCGACTAAACCCTTTTTACACAACTATATAAACCGTTCTGTCCTCATCTTTATCCTATAAGCTGCTGTAAGCAGAGCATTATTTGCTTCTTTGTCTCTGTTCATGTGTATTGTACTTGCTTTCTTTTTATTTACTTTTAAATAAATGTAGTAGTAATAACAAAAACTTTTATCATGTTTTTTTTTTGTTTTTTTTATTTGTCCTGTAGTAAAATTAGTACCAGCGCTGTAACAGTAGAAGATCTCTGATAAATGTCATTTCTCTCCGTCACACAGGAGTCTACTGAAGACAAGCAGCGTTTGTTAAACGAGCGTCTGGATTTTATTTTCAACTGTAACGAGCGTCGTTGTCAAAGAGCTCCTGTGGATGGATCGGACTTGTTGTCCCTTTTTACCCTGAGGTCTGCTGACATGTACCCTCTCATTCTGAATTCACAGTGGAGCTGGACTGGGTCTGTGAACTGTTCAATTGCCTCCCAGTCCACTGAGAATTCCAGTAATCCACTAAGACACTTGATTTTGAGTCCAGAACAAAAGAAAGTAGCCCTGGAACCGCAAGTTAAAAGGTAAACAAGAGCTATGGTTTGGTTATACTGTCATTTGCGCTAGATTAGGCATTTTTATAACTGCTGTCATATTTATTAGCTGGAGGAAGAAACCTTATGCTAAAATATTCAAAATATAACACTATATGAATTAAGAACAGATTTAAAATCTGATTTATTTCTTTAATTACCACGCCTGGAAGAACAGCCTAGTTTGTGCATTTTATGTGTAGAGTAGTTTTCGGTTACCCTGTTTTATCAGGTTTGTGCAGCTGAGGTGCATGGAATAAGGATTAGCAAAACATTTCTCCGGGCTTCCCATTTTGTAATATTGAAATGGTTTGTTAGTGTTTCACATGTGCACAAAAATGACTGTTTGGAGCTTTAGCTGTGCTCTGTTGTATAATTTGGTTTCTACTTTTAGGGCGCTGTGTGTGGTCCCACCTGTTATCGTTCCACCACCATTTCTTACTGTTCCACATCCACCTCCTCTGTATACTCATAACATGAAGATACTTAGTCTTAGACTAAGGGAGTATGCAGCTCCATACATGCAGGACTTGAAGGAGCGAACATCACCTCATTGTGTGCAGAGCCCTGACTTGCAGCTCATTCAGTGTGATTCAGGTAATTGAAATTCTGGATCTGGTTTGTACAACGCTACCACCTTTTTGTAAGTTTCATTGCTCCATGGCAAGGCTGAGTGGAAAAATCAAAGAAAATAGACTTTTGTTAAACAGTGTATAAAATATTTGAATTATTCTTTAATAATAAACTAATTACAAAGAATCTACCCGCTTTATGAGCAATCTGCTTTAATCTGTGGGAAACTTAGCAGTATCGATTTGCAGTGCCATCACAAGGGAAATGCAGCATTACACATTGCCCATTTAAATGAATGGGTTGTTTATGTAATACAGGACAGGTCCTCCAGTTGGAGAAACCTTCTTTGTAGCCACCCTCCACTCTGGTCACAACATGAGGATTATAAACAGAGGGTCCCTTTATATTCACTCAGAATTCTCTAATAAGGCATATGAAAATGGGTTTTATGGACCCAACAACCCCTTTAAAGTTAAGTAATTTTGTGGAGGTTTGTAATGCAGGATTTTTTGTTGTTGCAAGACCGTAGCAAATGTCTCTCAACTTGCCCCTCCCAATTTAAGTGTTAGGGGATGTTCACACAGTAGTTGTTTTTTTTTTTTTTTATATGCGTGTTT
Organism: Phyllomedusa bahiana; assembly: GCA_025379985.1. NCBI lineage: Eukaryota > Metazoa > Chordata > Amphibia > Anura > Hylidae > Phyllomedusa > Phyllomedusa bahiana. The sequence goes on along the minus strand of JAODAL010015612.1, from coordinate 21,656 downwards.
TTACGGACCCAAAACTGACTCGAACACGTATGTATTAATACTCAGTACGATTTACATTGATTTCAATGTAAAACACGTATAGTTGTTTAGACGATTTGTGTTTTACATACGGCATTCGAATGCGTTTAACGTATCTGATCAAAGAATTGACATGTCAATTCTTGATCCGTTTTACGCATCAGAAACCCTATTTAAAACTGTAGGGTACGTTTCTGCTGCACAGAAAACATATCCAAACACGTACCACACTTTGGGTACGTAGAGAAGCGTCGATTACTTTGGGTACGTGTTTGGATACGTTTTATGCTGCATTTTTCAATACTTATGTTTTACATCTGAGAGGTATCCTATTGGGTTCTTCTTCTATCTGGACCTAAAAGGCATACACAAAAAGGTAGACCTGGGGGTTTCATTAAGCTCTTTGCTATCATGTACACCTAAATGCTCCCTGTGAACACATCACAGGGGGTGTCAATAGGATAACCAAGAGAACCAACTCTATCTGAAACCTCTTAGTTCACTAACAACCACGGCATGTAAGGGGTCAAATAGCAAGGATCTGAGGTTTCTCTAAATCTGACTGTGATCAGAACAGCTCTGCTTCACCAAGCACAGAACACCCATACTGACTTATTCCAGTGCTATTAAGTCATCAGTTAACAATAACATATATATGCATCACAATATAGCAACTGCGTTATATACTGGCAGTCCCCGGGTTATGAATGGGATAGGGACTGTAGGTTTGTTCTTAAATTGAATTTGTATGCAAGTCAGAACAGATATATTTATTAAATGTGGCTCCAGCACAAAAGGCTTTTTTTTTTTTCGTTTTGGACAGTGCAGGGAAGGTTTTTAAATTTATTTTTGCTGTGCCCCTGTTAAAAAAAAAAAAAAAAAAAATGTCACCTCATTTTCACTTCATGTGCTGCTGTCAAATGCTGGAACTACTATCTGCTGTGGAACATGGAACCACAAGTGCCAGCATGCCCCAGTAAGTCTTCGTTTGTAAATAAGGGACAGATGTAAGTGGCAACTATGCAAGTCAAGGACTGCCTGTATAGGGTATTTGTTCTGCTGTTGTTAGCCAAAGTACATGTAAATCCAATTACCTCAGTTTGCACAGATTACAGAACAACATTACTTTATATAATGCCCACGAATTGCTCATGCAATTGCCATTTAGGCTGTGATGAGAGTACATTAGTGATTTTCACTAATAGTGGGAAAAGCTTCCAATGTACATGCTAAGCATGTCCATAAGTGCGTCCTCTGTCAGGCTGCTATATGTTAATATAGTGCAAAAAAAAATATGGTATTGTGTAATATACTATGTTTATTACATACAATGGTATCTACGGGAAAAAATTCTATACTTTTTTTTTTTTTTTTTTTTTTTTTCCCCCCCTCTAATGGAGTCCTCTGGGTGACTCATTACATTGAATACTTATACAGTGGGATAAATCGGGAGGATTTCTCTGTGTATGTCCTCATTGTGCGCAAGAATTAGCGCATTGGGAGGTTTATGAGCACTGTAATTGTTGAAAGGGTACACAGATATTTTTGAACATTAGCATTGTTTGTGCGTGTCTCACAACTTTTAATGGTTTCTTTTGCATGATGTGGTAAGCTAAATTATATATTATTTTTTTTCTTAATTGGAAATGAACTCAAGTCTATATAATCCCAATTAGTGCTGTGTTTGGACATTTAAAGCTAGAAGGTAGCTATCTCTTGTATTAAATATTTATCAACTACAATTACTTGCAGTCCAGAAAAAAACATTTTGTGCTATTTTTTTCTATTATCTGCTGATTCTCAAAGCATTGTCACTGTATCAGAATGATCTCATTTTCTAAATTGTGGGAAAACCTTGATTTTATGTACAAGTCCTCATCCTTACTCCAAGGTTAGTTTTGTCAATACTTTCCCTGGCATTAATTGAGGATAAATGAAGTGCTTTTGTTCAGTGACTGGAGAGTTGTTCTCCAAGGGACTGGATGTAAGCATACATGTTTATGTATTTTGCTCAAACTTTTGTACTGTCTTTTTTGAAAATTGTAATATAGGTTGTCATTTGTTTTCTGTGAAAAGGTATGAAATATAATGCTCCTTTTATGTGGAGAATGACTGAATAAATGGAAGAGTCTCTAAATTAGTGGGTATCACGTCTAATTTCATGTAGGGAAACTGGAAGCCTTATCCATCCTTCTCCGTAAACTTAAATCTGAGGGACGACGAGTGTTGATTTTCTCCCAGATGTTACTCATGCTCGACATACTTGAGACCTTCTTGGACTTGAATTTTTTCACCTTCTTAAGAATTGATGAAAATGCCAATTACGAGCAATGCCAGGTAGGTGCTCATGTTCTGTCAGGTGGTTTATTCTACCTTCTGAGAGCAGGATATGATAGAGTGAAAGTAGCTGAGCCCTGTGATATATAGGTTTATATGATTTGGATCAGGATTTCTAGAAAATAAGCAGCTAAAATTCTGATTAGTCTTTAAAGACTGTAGAAGTTCTGCTTAGCCCGCCCACATGCTGTCCATTGATTGACGGCTTTCCCTGTATCGGTGTTCATACAGTGCAAACTGCCAGTTGAGGCATGTGGTTGGGGGTAAGCATAAATTCTACTCTCTATTAAAGTTTCCACATAAGCATTAAGTAACTGTTTTATTTTATTGGTGTGTGTGTGTCGCACACAGTGGGAAAAGGAAGTATTTGCTAGGCATTGGCGATTTTGCAAGTTTTCCCACCTACAAAGAATGGAGATCTCCAGGTCTTTCAAGTTTTAGTATTCTCGCTGGGCTACATTGAGTTTCAGCTCCCTCCAAAGATTTTCCATTAGGTACAGGTCTGGAGACTGGCAAGGCCACTCCAGGACCTTGAAATGCTTCTTACAGAGCTACTCCTAAGGATATGTTCACACGGCGTCTTGTGTCCGTGTGAACATCCACTTTTCTGATGCGTCTGAACGGACCCAGACACACATCTAACAATTAGCAGTGTGTCGGGTCTGTCTTTTGGATGTGATCCAAGAAATGACATGCAAACCCCACCCCAGTGCAGAGAAGATTAACCTATTATCCTTTAATGTATTGCTGTTATCATTGCCCTGTTGGTCTAGTCTATTTTTTAACCACACCTGTCCAAAGAACAATAGAGCGATCATTATGCCATTACCTACTATTTGTAATGAGACTAAACGGAGATCAGACTGCATTCAGGAGTTTTATCTTCTTATTATCATAGCTGTAAACTGACAGGAGTTTTTAATGTAATTTTTAATGGCACAGGACTGCTGGAATACAATATACTGGAAAAATTCAGAGATTTTTTTTACTGGAACATTGATTTTAACTAAAATATCCCTTTCTGACACAAGTGTCCCTTTAAGACGTTGTTTTGTGCTTTGTATTAACCTATGTATCAGATAAGTCAGCTTCTCTATTCTTATATCCTGCTCTGATAGGACAGCATAAGCCACCCGACAAGTTAAGTTCTTTTTTTTTTTTTAACATATTGTGGCCCCATTGTAAGCAGCTGCTTTGTTTTTCCTCATCCTTACTCCAGGGCTATTGTTGTCCATACGTTCCCTGGCATTACTTGAGGATAAATAAATTGTTCTGATCATGCCTCTGGAAACGGTTTCCACTGGCTTTGTGATTGTGAACATACATATGATTAGTGTCAGATGCATCCTGTGGTCTTTTACTATTAAATGTTTCTTTATTCTCTGGTAGGATTTAATGAAAAGTTTTAATAGAGACCCCCAGATTTTCTGCATGGTCTTGTCCACCCACATCCACTCTTTGGGAGTATACCATATAGAAGCAGACACCATGATATTTTATGACAGTGATCTAAACCCTGTGATGGATGGCAAAACCCAGTCGTGGTGTGATCTCATTGGCAAAGCAAAGTAAATACATGTTTACATGTACTTTTGTATGCTTTATAGATTATCATTATTTACTAGCTGGAACATAAAAGCGTGTTTTCTTTGCGTTTTAAATGTTTACTCACTAGGTTTGATATAGCAGATTTGCTTGCTTGCAAATGAGTGACTGTAAGTTTGTATCCAACTCAATAAATAGTTACACTTTATAAATCTCTTGCACTCATGTCCGTAAATTGCACAGGCTGTAATGCTGTAAAGCACGGGTGTCAAACACAAGGCTCGCGGGCCGAATCCGGCGCTCAGGTTACTAAGCAGCAGCGGCACTTAGTGGCTGCTGCTATCGCCCACCGACATTCACCCCATCTCTTTTGCATGGTGCCGTCTTCTGCGGAGCAAGAAGACTTGCAACGTACCTCCCAAGAGCCTTATCGCCTACCTGCCTGAGTGCTGACACCATCACTGTGACCGGGACCTCAAGCTTCCTTAGTCCCGGACCCGGAACACAAACACGATCAGGCCAGCAGTTGAGCCAGGCCAGAAGTCGGTCCCCCTGCTGTGTGAGATTAAGTATAGTGGGCGAGTAGCAAAATAGCAGTGCAGTCTCTCACTCATACTAGCTGCCGACTGCCAAACAGTGTGCCTGACCCCACAGCCTGTGTAAAAATATATATATTTTTTAATAATTATTGTTGAGGTCATGTGTATTTTGGATATTTAGTGGCACTGCACCACTAGTAGTGGTCAGCACTGCTGACTCATCATTAATTCGGCACTTATTAAATATGCTAGCTCTCGCAGGTATCAGCCAGTTTGCATATAGCACACAAGTGTTATCCCCTGGAAGCGTCTGTCTGCTGCCTGCGAAACAAGTCCAAACATTTTTTATAATATTCCATGGATGCTGTGTCCCAATAATAGAAAAATATGAGCGTTTCTGGTCTGCTTTACACCACAAGGGAAATTTTTCTGTTACTGGGAGGTAGTTGTCAATGACCTCCCAGTAACAGAAATGTCTCCCATGTGGTGTAAAACACTGACCAGAAATGCTTTTTTTTTTTTTTTTTTTTTTTTTAAATCATTGACATGAGTTGCTGCATGCCCAGTGATCACCCCCATTTGGTATTCTACAAATAAAATAAAAACAAAAAAGTAAGTTACACATAACTGGTATCGCCACATCCATAAAGGGCTAATTATAACAGTAATACTGTACAAATGTAGCCACTTCTTAATAGGTCGTTTAACTGTTAAGGAGACGTTCCATTTACACAATTTTAAAATGATGTCACCACTTTAAAGTATACCATGAGGCTGATGTGGCCCCTGGTGAAAATGAGCTTTACACCCCTGCTATTGAAATGCTTAGATATGTAAGCATTTTGTGCTATTTTTGTATTATCTCAAAGCATTGTCACTGTATCAGAATGATCTAATTTTCTAAATTGTGGGAAAACCTTGATTTTATGTACAAGTCCTCATCCTTACTCCAAGGTTAGTTTTGTCAATACTTTCCCTGGCTTTAATTGAGGAAAAATGAAGTGTTTTGTCGTGACTGGAGGTTGTTCCCCAAGGGAGGGATGTAAGCATACATGTTTTATGTACTTTCCCAAAACTTTTGTACTGTTTTTTTTTAAAAATTTGTAATATGGTTGTCTTTGTTTTCTGTAAAAAAGGTAGAATACAATACTCCTTTTTGTGGAAAATGATGAAAAAAAGGAAAGAGTCTCAAAAATAGTGGGTTATTGATCACTCAAAATTTTAGTGGGAAATGGAACCCTTATCCACCCTTTCCCCGAACAAAATCTGAAAACCCGTAAAATATATATATTTTTTTTTTAAAATATTTATTGTTTTTCAATACTATTTGACCAAACTTCTGGGGCAATTTAAATGAAGAAATAAAAAGTTTTCACGTCCCCAGCTGCCGAAACTAAAATGTTACAAAAATAATATTTTTTTATATTGAATAATTCTGCATCCAAATTGATCCCCCCCTTTTGGGAAAAAAAAAAAAATAGTTACACATAACTGGTATCGCCACATCTTTAAAAGGGCTAACTATAACATTTAATTATAACACTAATATTTTTGTACAGATAACTACTTCTTAATAGGCCGTTAAACTGTTAAGGAGACTTCCATTTAATTTAAATTTTTTAAAATTAGTCCCCCTTTTAAGGTAGACCATGAGGCTGATGTGGCGCCTGGTGAAAAGAAGTTTTACACCCTGCTCTAAAGAGTGTTTACTTTGACCTTGAAAGTGAATGACGGCAGCTTAGGCTATGTCTACAGTGGGTAAAAAATGACCTGAAAACCAAATCCAAAAAAACGTTAAAAAAACTGAGGTTTTTTTGGTCCACTGCTGTAAAAAAAACTGCTAAAAAAAAACGCCCCGCTTTTTTTTTTTTGGCTGGTTGGGGGTTTTTTTGCACATTTTTTGCCGCTTTTATTGTAGAAAAGAACAGCATTATATTTGCTGTGTATTTCTACAAAAAACACCCCCAAAAACGACCATAAAAAACTTTCGTTTTACTAGACCCGAAAATTTTTTTGGGGCCTGTCATCGTTTTTTGCAAGGGTTTTTTAAAAAAAAACCCAGAAAATAAAACTAGCTGGGAAAAAAAAGGTTCTGGGGAGACGAGGACATTTTTATTTTAATATTTATGGGACCTTTTTTTTTGGGGTTTTTTTTTAAAAAACCCCCCAAAAAAAAAAAAAAAAAAAAAAAAAAAAAAAAAAAAAAAAAAAAAAAAAAAAAAAAAAAACCCCCCCCCCCCCCCCCCCCCCCCCAAATACTAACCCCCCCGGGGGGGGGGGGGGGGGGGGGGTTTTGGCAATAGCGGGAAAAAACGGGGGAAAAATAGAGATGGTTGTAACCAGAGAAATGTATGTGCTCTATGAGGAGATACAATCTTTTTTTATATCCTGACCAAAGAAAAACAAACAAAAAAAAGTATTGAAAGTCTTTTTTTATTTTGCCCGGACATGCTAAAAGTTAATCTTTGTAGTGAAAAAAACCTTTTTAATTTTAAACGCTAACCTGAATAAATTTTACATTTTTTAGCATAAAATATTAAACTGTAAATTTTTGTTTATCCCCCCCTTTTTTTAAATTCCCCCTTTGCCCCTTTCTCTGATGGGATTAATTTGCTGTGTTTTTTTTTTTGTTTTTATTTTTTTTTTTTATTCTCTATAGTTTAAAGGTGTTTGCTCATTATGCAGTTTCACTGGCCACGGGAGTTTTAAAAATCCATTTTTTGGTCAGGTTGTGGGTGGATCTAAATCGGTGATTGACATATCGACTCTGCTGTTTCTAGCTATTCCTGTTACAGCGACATCGACTGCTGGAGTTATATGAAATGTAGTATACAAGGCTGCAGAGATCAAAAAAGGGGGAATCTTCTATTGATTAAAGGGATTTATCATGACAGGTTTTTTGCTTTCATTTGTGCTTTTTCATTAGCTTACGCTTCAAATCCGGGGTGGGTTTCCTCCCAGTGGGGGGTTTCCCTCATTTAAAGACGGGGGAAAATCATTTTTATGAGCAGGGGGAAATGAAGGAGTCACACCCCTTGCGACCCCCTGTAGTAGTCCGCTCTCTTGCCTGCAGAGCTGTCACCTCCCTTCACAAGCTCATTGTAAGCAGAACACCTGAATTGGCGTAAACAGTCACACATACAGCCCCTTAATATATGGTTGAGGGGAGCAGAATGTATTATATGTGTGTTATATAGGTGAGGGGAGCAGAGTTGTTCTATTGGCGGGGGAGTGACTCTAGCATTCCCAGATTCTTCTCATCAGAGTTGTAACTGGAGCTGTGCAGGACAGCTTTTAGTTTCACTTTCATGCAGCTCAGGCAAGTAAGCACAGAGTGTGCAGGCAGCCAATCACAACAAAGGGGGTCCCAAAAGGGGTGTGTTCCTTCGGGGGGTTAAAATAAATATCAGGAAGGCAATTCAAAAAGGGGGCGTGGCTCACCTCAGGCGGCATTTTTTGGGTGTAGAAACACAGAAAACCATAGTGCTACCCTGTTTTCCCAAAATAAACATTCTTATTTTAAATTTTTTGCCCTAAAGATGCACCATGTCTTTTTTCAGGGGATGTTTATTTTCCTTGACAAAATTATAGCATGCATAAGTGGGGTATATACAGTATAGGGAAAAATTTTGGGGCCCCCCCCTATTAATCTTAACTTTTTAGTTCTAAATATTTGGGTGTTTGCAACACCCATTTCAATTTGAAAAAATCTAATAAGAGGGAACAGTAATATTTTCCTGTTTGAAATGAGGTTTTTTGTATAACAAAAATGTGAAATATGATTAAACCAAATTTTTTTTCATTCAAATGTTTTTTAAAAATAAATTTCTACATAACATTGAATTATGAAAGGTAGGGGGAGATGGCCCCCAAAATGTGATAGAGCAAAAACCAGAGGGGGGTTTTCGCAAAACGAAAATTTGTTAATCTATGAACAACTTCATGTCATTTAGTTAAAAAGAAGAACCCAATTTTGAGGTGAGGATAAGAAATCAAAAGCATGCGGGGTTCTGCACTTATATTAAAAAGCAAAATAAATGGAATCCTTTTCGTGTCACTGGTTAAAACCCAGAAACGAAGTTGTGTATTGAGCGTAATAAAAAAAAAATATATCTTCTTTGTTTAGACAATTGGTTAAGGGGGCTGCAGGCCTGACCCGTCACTAGAGAAAACAAAAAGCCCTTACATATACACCAAATAAACCTAGACACAAAGGACATACACTTAAAGGGGGGGGGAAAGGGGGGAAAAAGGGACAGAATGCACTATAAGAAACCCTTGGACAAAGGGGGGCGACCTCAGGGAGTTTCAGCAAAGGGTAGTCAAAAAAAAAAAACCCTTTGCAGGGATGGAGAGAAGTTGGGGGGTTTTTGAACCCTTCCTAGAACCAAGTTCGGCTACACGCAAAATTGGCAGGGGGGTGGGAGACAACCCTCCATTCTTGCAGGGGGTCAATCTCCGCATCCACTCCCCAATAGGGGGGATTTAGGGTTTCCATTTTTGGTAAAATGGACTTGCAGCCTGCAAAAAAGTACGTAGGGGAGATTTCTGAACCCGTTGATAGGCATGTCAAACTATATAACAATAGGGCCTTGGAGAATAGGGAGTAGTCCCGTCACCTTTTGATTACTGTCAGCACTGAGACCAGAATCCCCGGCTGCGAAAACCCCACCCAAAAAGTTTCATGGTGCCTCTCCATCACTCTCCCCACTGATCTGTAAAAGAGGGGACCACTTTTGTAGGACCCAGGGACCCTGTCCATTGGGGAGTTTTTGTGCCGTTTCTTGATATTTCGAGGGTATCAGAGCCCTTGTGGGTCAATGGAAAATTTGCGCCATGGGGGTAGAAAGGGTAGTGACAACTCCCTCTCCATTGACGGCAGAAGAAGGAGGCAGGGGGGGAGGGAGAGAGAGGAAATTATACATAACCGGAAAGGGGGATGGGCGGGCTAGAGTGCTAACACAAACTTTTCAAAGTCTAGGCAGTCTATCAAGTCCAACTGGATTTTTTTTGTCAAAAAAGGGGACAAATGAATGTGTTGGGAAAAAAAACCCCCTGCAGGGACACTATCCCCGCAAGGATGTCATGATACGTGTTCGTCCCTGCTGGGTGACAGGAAGAAACGCAGAGGGGTTTCCCCGTGCCCCCAAAAAAAAGGTCGAGGACCCCAGGGGGAAAACCCGGGTTTTTTAGTACCGGGAACAGGGGCCCCAGATCAAAAAATCAAAGAGCACCTTCTGTCACCGGAAGACAAAGGGTTCTAGTCTGAAAAAAACTGAGTGATGGTTATGCTTCAAAGGGAAATCCAGACCAGGGGAGCCCGCCCCCCGAGAGGGGGCAGACATCGCCCCAACCGCACCCACAACCCCCTACTATATCCAAAACTAGGCCAAAAAGCGCGATGGGGTCTGTGATGGTACAGTTTACGTTGGGAGACCCACCCCTCCCCGGTCCTTGGATCTAATTGCAATGTATGCAATTTGGGGTTAGGGTGGACCAGACAAACGCCGAAAAGACCGCCGAACACTCTTCCAGAACGGGGGGGGGATGGCAACAGGGGTTTGAAACAAAAATAAGAATTTTGGGAGGAATTACATCTTAAATGCACTGAAATTTTACCCAAACGAAAGGTCCCTTTTGCCCAGGGCCCCAGGGCTTTATAGTTCATTAGCAGAGGGGTGAAATTATCCGAGACAATTAGAGAGATCAGCAGAGAACTATTCCTAGATAGATATACCCCCTCCCGGCCCGAAAAGGGGAAATTCGAGGGCAAGGAGCCCCATCCCCAGGAGCAAGCCAACATCAAGTGCCTCAGACTTGGAGGAGTTAACCTTGAAGTTGGGGCAAGCCCCCAAAATTTCGTATCACCTCCATCAGGGCGGGTTTATGATATGTGAGGGGTGTGAGATATAACCAGTAGGTATCAGCGAATGCTGGGATTTGATTCCCGCGTCCAATGCTAAAAACCCCCTGTGTCTGGGTTCGTCTATAGGGGCCCAAAAAGTTTTCTGATCAAAATGTACAAAAGGGGGATAAAGGGACAACCCTGCCATGTCCATTGAAGAGGGAAAAAGTCGGAGAGAGAGCCCTTTTAATTTTTATCGAGAAGGGGGAAATGGGGCAGCAATTTTGGAGCCCGGACAGGGCCCAAACCCCAAGTGGGCCAGGTTTACGCAGGGGAAAGGCCCCGTATTTCCCGTCGAAGGGGGTTTCCGCGTCGGGAAGGTCACCAAAGGGCGATTTGTGATTGGGTGTGTGAAAAAGTAATGGTTTTGATAGTATTGCTCGTGCCCCTCTCGGGGACAAACCCCACCCGGAGGTGCACGGGGAACTGAGTAAAGGGGTTTAGTCGATTTGCTATCAATTTTGGGATACATTTTAATGTCAACATTAGAAATGAAATAGGGCGATAATATGCAGATCCCGGGGTTTTTCCTGGGTTTGGGGGTCCCGCAAAATGTGCCCAAAGTCCCTTGGGTGGAAAAGGGGGCCTCCCGGAGTATGGAATTAAATGGGGGCCCGCAAAAGAATCGGTCATGGTTGGGAAAATTTTGAAAAATTTGGCCGGAAGCCGTCGGGCCCCGGACTTTTCCCCCCCCGGGAGATCCCCAATCACCCCCCAAACCCGCAGGAGAAAAACTCCCCCAGCGATTGGGAGATGAAGGGACTTTAGAAAAAAGAGAAGGTGAGGGGAAAGCATGGTCCAGACTGGAGCAGTGGGCGGGAGTTATATAGTTTGGAGTAAAAAGTTGAAAAGGTCGCGGCAAAATCTTGGGGCAAGTACCACCATGGTGGGGCTTAAAAAGCCGGGATGTGGGGTTTTCCCACGGGCGGGGGAGCCCCAGCCAACATTCGCCAAAATTTGTTACCAACCAAGGTTTACCTCTGAAGCTGCAGCAATGCCCCAAGAGGCCCAAGAAGCCCCTTAACCCTCAAGAGCATCCTGCAAAATTCGGAGTACAGAGGAGGAGAGGCATGTTTTTTGAGCCCAAATTCCAATTGAGAACTTTAGAGAGTGGACGTAAACTTTTTCCGCTCTTGCCCGTTTTAATCTGGCCCCTGTCTGTTTTAAAACCCCCACCCCCCTTTAAGGCTCCCCACTGCACCGCCGGCGAAAGTTGGATCCCAGCATGCTATCCTGAAAACCGGGGGTGGTCTCCCCAACCCCACAGCCGGGGAGTCAGACAGTAGAGCTCATTTAGTTTCCAGTTCCAAAAAGGTCGCTGCGCTGCCCCGGAACCCCGGGGAGAGCAAAAACCGGGGCGTGGGCGACCACAAAATTTCCCTTGGAGGTGCGGACCAAAGGGAAGCGAGTGTGCACCATAATGTAGTCCAAGATGTACGACCTGTGGGGTTGATTACACCAAAATTTTGACTGGTGCAAAAATTTGGGTCTTTTCATTTTATTGATTTGAATACTCCCCAATCTTTTAATTTTGAAGCCAAAAATTTGGTTTTTTTAACCTCATGAGGGTTTTAATTCATAGCCAGGTGTACCCAATGATGAGAAAAGGTATTTAAAGGTCCCCAATTGCAGTTGTTCTCCTTTTTAAAATTCCTGTGGAGTGGATCATGGGCCCCTCAAAAAACTCTCAAATATCTAAAAAACAAAGATTGCAACATATTTTGTTCAGGGGAAGGATAAAAAAGTTGTCTCAGGTTTTAACCCTGTCAGTTTACTTGGGGAAACATAGTAAGGAAAGGGGAAGACCACAGGGACGTTCTTGTAAGCCCAGAATGGCGGCCCAAAGAAAAATCAAAAAGGGCAGGAAAAAGAAGGGGTGAGAACAGTAAGGAAAAATCCCCCGGGCCCCCCTAAAAAGGCTGCAGCTATCTTGGCGATGGTGTCACTGTGCATCGGTCAACTACAGCACACTTTGCAAAGGAAAAAGCTGTATGGGAGAGTGTGGAAAGAAGCTTTTCTGAAAGCACGCCAACAGAGTCGCCTGAGGTATGAAAAGCAATTTGGACAAGCCGCTTCTTTTTTGGAAGAAGGTTGGATGATAAAACAAGTTTGATTTGTTTGGTCATAAAAAAAGGGTTATGCATGGGTCCCAAAAACACAGCATTCCAAAAAAACACTTGTCCCCCATGAAAAAAATTTGGTGGAGGCCTCAGTTTTGGGGGCTGTGGGCCAATGCCGGACGGATCTTTTTAAAAGTTGGGGTCGCTGGTTCAACTCGGTATGCAGATTTTTGAATAATGACAAGAATCAGGATGAATTAAAAAGTTACGGGGGGGGTGGATATTTCAGCAAGCAATGACCCCAACACAGCTCCAAATTACTCAGGCATTCGAGAGGAAAAAATTACAATTTTCTGGAAGGGCCCCTCCCAGTCCCAGACCTGAATATATTGAAATTGTGGGAACTTTGAAGGGGCTGCCCCGCTCGGCGCCATAAACTTAACTGAACGAATTGTTTTGTAAAGGGAATGGTAAAAAATTTCCCCTTCTCCGGAATGATTAAAAGCTGGGAAGGGACTAGGGCTGTTATTTTTGCAAAGGAGGATTATAAATTTTAAATGTCACTTTTTGTTGGGGTGCCATACTTTTTGCCCCGGTCAAAAATTTTGGTTTAATCATTTTGACTTTTTGGGTTTTAAACAATAAACCCTCATTTAATGAAATATTACTGTGTCCATAGTTATTGTTTTATCAAATTGAAATGGCTGTTGCAAAAAAAAAAATATTTAAAATAAAAAATGTTAAAAGTTAAATAGGGGTCCCCAAACTTTTTATTGATGTTATGTATGTAAAGACCCCCGCAAGATCCTTCAAAAATCTTCTGAAACAATATGTCCCGGGGCCGTTTTCGGGTGACGGAGCTTGGGAACCCCCGCTCCCCTTTTCCCATTCTTTTCTCCCCACCTGCTTGTTTACTTTGGGGGGGGTGGGTCTTTTTTTGGGGAAACACGGTATACTAAATAATGTAGGTAATGCGCCTTTTGCAAAGTGCTTATTTTTATGCCCCCCTTATTATTTTTGATTTTGTGCGAAAAAACCCCCTTTAAGTAAAAAAAAACATTTTGCTAGAGTTTGGACTGCAGGAATGACTCCCCATTGGTTGGAAAAAGGGTGAAGATGGCAGTTTAAATCACTCAGATAAGAGACAGAAGGAAGAGAGTTGGGGAGAGATGGTAACCAGAGAAACTTGTGTACTCTAAACGAAGATAAAATCTTCTTCTTTATCTTCTGATCAATGCAAAATCAAAAGAGCAATGTATTTGGTAACAGTCTTTATTTACCTTTCCCTACATGTTAAAAGCTAATCATTCTTGTAAGAAAAGCCCTTAAAAAAAAAAAAAAAAAAAAGCAAAAAAAAAGCCCAGAAACCTGACAGCTCTGTTTAAGTCATTGGGATCCATTAGAATCTGGGTTAAAAAAGGGAAGTATGGGTTTTTAAAGGGCCTTTTAAATTTACATGAAACTGCATTTCGAGCTCAAAATAAATTGTAAATTTTGCATTGTTTTAATTGTGCACTTTTCAGGCTGGTTAGTGCAAATTCCATAGAGGAGAAGTTGTTGAGGAATGGCACAAAAGATCTGATCAGAGAGGTGGCAGCTCAAGGTAGTGACATTCCTGGCTTTTAACTTTTGGTACATTTATTTTTGTTTTTCTCTTAAATTATTTTGTAATTATTTGTCCTATGTAGATTATTTTAACATGCTTTCAATGTTATATTTCCACAGCAAACAATCCAAGAACTGTTTGAAGTATGTTCTCCTATGGATGACACTGGGTTCAGGGTGAAAGCAGAAGAGTTTGTGCTACTCTCCCAAGAGCCTTCTCCTTCTGACATTATCACCCCAAAGGTGGCAAAGCCAGTTGTGGAGGTACGTACATCCTTTTATTAATGGTGATTGGCTTGATTTTGTATTTTGGTGCAGAAGTTTGTGTATAGGGCCTCGTCAAGCAATACTAAACTAAAGATAAAACTAACTAAAATAAAGTTTAGAGGGAAGCTGTGAGATCTTGTATCTTTTTTTCAGAACAGGATTGTTTTGGGAAGGAAAACTAAGAATGAGCTTGAGTATACAGATTTAAAGGATATAGAGCAGGATTTTTGAATAAAAAGCAGAGAAAATTGACGGATCCTTTAAATTTTCGAGAGCCTGTTACACGCCAAAACAGTGATTTAAATTTTCCCTGCATCAGTGGATGTGTTATTCTATGTGGAAGGGATTAACAGAATTTTTAAGTTTTTGTTTCTTTGACTTATCAACTCCAGAGAACTGTTTGAAGTAATAGAGGACTAAAATATAAACACTTTCTCAAATATGTTTAATTAGTGAAATGTAAGCATCTCACCTGTTATTCCGTTTAAAAAAAAAAAAAGCGCTGACCCTTTAAGATAGGACTGAGAGGGGGTCAGGTTGATGATGGATCACTATGTTGATAGCTCTGAGACCTCCTGCTTCTGAGCTGGGTCCAATGTACAGGAGTAAGCCTGTCAGTCTGTACTGTTTGTAAACTGTTCATGCTGGGTGTTAGTATTTAATATATATGCATGTGTGCTATGGAGAAGGAGGCTTGCAGCAACAGGTAAACCCTTTCAACTATATGTCCTCAGTGTGCTGTCTGCTGCAGTGTATGTACAGTGAGAGACTCAGATTAACACTGTACAAGCAGCTACGTCCTCAGCTCACCATGTACTGTTGGTATCTCCCACAGAAGTAATCTTACCAGATTGTGATCTCTAGTGAAAATAAAGCCTGTTTCCTTGTAATACTAAGAAAGTAATCTGATTTGCTAATGACATCTATTTAAGAAAAGTTTTATAATTTCATTTACTATACATTTTTGGGTGGTGGTGGTAGGTACTCTGTTAATACTGCTTAAAATCATATAATCAGCTTTTGTCCTTCATCACATCCTGCTTTCAAATAGGGCAGCATAAACCACCTGACAGACTATGTTTAAGGAGTGTAAAGTAACAATGCACAATGTAGGGTACATCCATTCCAGTTATTTTGGAATTCATTTATTCTCTTATTCCTGCTGTTCAGTTGATATGAGAGCATGACTTAGTCATTGGCCAGCTCTCAAAACGAAAATGACGTCCATCAACATTACTCATGTGTTCTAAGATGGCTAATGGGTCTAATTCTCAAGCCATAGTGCACATAAACACCTCAGATGTGAAATCCTAATGTCTTTGTGATCACCATCCCAAGTTGCAGTAATAGACCGGTAGATCTATTAAAAAATGGCTAACATACATAGCATATGTCTCTGAAACACCTAGTTTGGGTCAGTGGTAATTTGGACAGGTGTTAAATATATGATGCTTTACTGTTTTGTGTGTTTTACTTCATATAAATGTTATTTTATAGGCACTTGGAAGAATTGAGTTTGGACAGGAAGAAGAGATTACAGAAAATATTGAGCAAGATTGTCCAATGGCAAATGCGGGGGTCTTCCCTAACGTTAAATCTGAATGTGAGGAGTGCCACGAACCTTCCAAATTAAAAGAGTTGTCTGAGCTTATGCAGCAAGTAAGTGTATCTTTTCCAGATTTTCTTTTGCCAAGTTAAGGAAAAACTCAGACTCCCAGCAGTCATAGTAGCGTTAAGGGTACGTTCACACGAGGAGGCATAATCCATAGTTCTCTATGAGAACTATGTATTACCGTAATTTCGGCGCATCTCGCCCATATTAGAGCGAAAATGCCGCAAAATACGCGCCGAAATTACGCCGTGTGAACATAGCCTAAGCGCCTATATGTGACACAGCAGTATTAGTAACTCTTTTTGTTTGTAATCCTGTATGTTGCTTGTTTGGTTTAGCATTTGTTATGGTTTTATGCTGGAAATAATTTTCTGATTTTGGTGTTTGACTCTTCTTTTTAGCTGACACCCATTGTGCCGTTTGCTTTGCACTTCTTAGACCTCTTCCCTGCTCACAGTGTAGGTGACCGACCAGGAAGCCTTGAGGTAAATGTTTATTAATTTTTGTTGGGAAAGTCAAATAATGATTCTGCTTGGTTACAATCAGTTTTATAGAAGACATTTTATCTTGTTTGATCTCTGTGTTTATCGCCTGTATCTTTTTAATTTACATGGCAGATGTTTAAACATGCCAGTCTCTAAAGGCTAACTAGATGCGATGTGCACACCTATATACCAACATTTTTCCATTTGTAGGAACAATTGCGTGTCGCCAGGAAAGAATGGGACATGAACCACTTGAAGGAACTGAAGGAGAGAATGGAATGGGAAGCCGAAGAAAGTGAAGAGCTGATCACTTACACACGCGAAGATGCATATAATATGGTAAAGTTTCACAGGCATAATAAGACAGAATTAGAAAGCGGAATACAGTTACAACCGAGACGCATCTATGTGCAGAGTGTAAAAAATGCAGCAGTGTGCCACTAAAAAAAAAAAATGAATTACCTAACACTACTTACAACACTTGGTGGGAAAGTCCAGGACATAGTCTGTGTGATCTATAGTGATTGTTAAATTGTTTATAGAACCGGCATAAAAGTTGCTTCTAATCATTGTAGAATGTAGTATCTCCAGTGTGCCATCACTGTAGCAGCCACTTTTTCTCTTAAATGTATGTGTTTTTTTTATTAGGACTTCATTTATGATGGGCCGGATGGAGAGACAGAGATCATGCCGGTGAGGCTTGTTTTCAGACAACCCTATGTGCATAGTTCTTTTATGGTGTAATCACTGTTATTTGCAACATTTAGGTACTTTTATACTTTTTGAGTCAATTTCATAAATGTTTTACAAGATCTGTGTGCAGCCAATAAATGCATGTTTTTTAATGATAAAGGATATAAATTTGCCTTGATCATGTGGTGATTATTCTTGCGCAAAGCTACTGAACGGGTATCAGAGTTGTAGATCTATGTGATCATCACATGACCAGGATAAATGTTTATACAGTGAAGGCTGGAAATTCAGTGGCTGCAAGCAGATCTTAAAAACTGGGAAGATTTGATGCAGATTGTATGATAAAAATAACATAATTACACAGCAGGGACTATTTATTTGCTGACCAAAAAAAATCCCTTTAATAACTTTCATTTTAGTTTTTTTGTATATAAAATAAATGTCTTCAGTTTTATTTGTGTCCTTATTGGTCGTCCATTTTACATAGATCTGGACACCACCTACTCCCCCTCAAGATGAGAATGACATTTATATTGACTCTGTGATGTGTCTGATGTATGATACCAACCCAATCCCTGAATCGAAGCTGCCACCGGTCTATGTAAGGAAGGAGCGAAAAAGACACAAAACAGATCCAGCTGGTGAGTTTTACTATATGTTATTGGATCCAAATTTATTGTCCTGTTACAGTTACACACATTTCCAGTGACATGAATATTTTCAACATGCTTGCTATTCTCAAAACGCATGTATTATTTATTTGTTCTGTGTTTGTAAATAAATGTTGCTAATTATTTTTATCTATTTTTTTTTTTTAATACTATTAAAAAGCTGCGGGTAGGAAGAAGAAAATGCGACATGGAGAAGCTGTTGTTCCCCCACGTTCCTTGTTTGATAGAGCTGCTCCAAATCCACTTAAAGTACGCAAGGAGGGCAAGGAGCAGAAGAAGAATATTCTTCTAAAGCAACAAACCCAATTTGCCAAACCTCTGCCAACTTTGATTAAACCTGTCATGGAGACTGGTCCTGACAACCCCGAGTGGCTCATCAGTGAGGACTGGGCGCTGCTGCAGGTAGGTTTATGTATTTTATATTATTATCCAGTGAAACACTGGATATTTCTTAAAATGGCAGGTTCAACCTTGTATAAATATGTGAAAAGCTACAGTATAAACTAACCACATACACCATGTTGTGTTGTTTAGGTGTTTCAGATACTATAGATGGGAATGGCTTTGGTTATATCGTCTTATGTTTGCATTTGTTATTATATATCTAAAAACCCCTAAAGAATGGGCAGTAGGCCAATGGGATGAAGCAACCAGTGTGGGAAAATATGATCGTCATAGAGAGTGAGACACTAAAAACGCTGTGGACACCCATGGAGCAAAGTAATATTCTTTATTACATGAGACTCAAGTAAAACACATTTCCAAAAAATGTAAAAACAAGCTGTTATTAGTAATCATAATGGAGGCATGCATTTTCCAGGTAGTTTCAATAACCACAAAACCAGACAAATTATATAAGCAGCATGAAACACGCTATATATCTAAACTCTTCTACTTCCGTATCAGTATGTGAGGCAATATATGTGCTAACATCACAATATTTACTTAAACATAAGATAACCTCAAAAGTGCAGTGGAAATGCTAGATAAAATTAAATAAATCCATAATGTAAGTCACATTATGATGTAAACCGATATTCAAAGGGTGAAAAAGCAATGGTTGTCAAACATAGACAATATCCATATGTCAACTAGAGGCGAAACCCCATGCGTATCACATCAATCTAAAGCTACTTCCTCAGAATTAAAATGCTAGATGCAGGTTTATAGTGACTATAGTGACGCTACTATTAAGGAATCTGTTTCAGTGTTCAAATGCTTATCATTTATGTATGTGTTCTCCTGTATGTATGTGTTCTCCTGTGTAAAGTATGTACTTTCCCTGCAGACAGTAAAACAACTCTTGGAGCTCCCTCTGAATCTCTCAGTTGTGTCGCCAGCACATACACCCAACTGGGATCTAGTGAGTGATGTAGTGAACTCTTGCAGCCGTATCTACCGCTCATCAAAACAGTGCCGCAGTCGTTACGAGAATGTTATAATTCCTAGAGAGGAAGGCAAAGTAAGTAGATTACAGAATTTAAGAATAAATTAAAGCTGTTCTAGGCATGTGGATAACACGCAACACTACAGATTTGACACTATAAAGATGCTACTTCCTGGAGCAGTTATAATAAAAATAAAAGGGGGAAAATTCAGATTTCCAGCTTCCACCTAAAAAATTTAAAAGGTAGGACAAACGCTTTTTGCAGCCGTTTTTCCCCCCAAGGCGTAATTGCATCATTACGCCAAGTACAGCCGCAAGGTATGTAATGACTTTCCCCCCATTAACAATATTTAAAATTCCTTTTCCCCCCAGAAAAAAACATTTTAAACCAAACTTTAAAAAAATTTACCTTTTCCCCCACACCCTTTTTTTCAAACACCCAAAAGCTTTTTTAAACCTTCCATAACCCACAAAAACACCATGTGAAAACCCAAACATCTTACCTTTTTGTTTTTTTTCATTCCGTATTCTTTACTACCCCCCGTTTTTAGCAGTTCACTTTTTTACCTTTCCTTTCCCCATAATTCTTGTTAGTATTAGTTCAAGTCTTTAAAAGCATTAATTTTTTAACTTCTTGAAATCGTAAATTTACAATTTAAAATTTTTTCTCTATATTGCAGCTGTTGTATGAGGCAAGTCCAAAAAAGAAGTCAGAAAACATATTTAAGGTATGTCCAAGTAAAGCTTTAAATGGAACCTGATACATAGCTTATAATGTCCTTCCGAACGACTGCATAAGCTAGTGACAGTCACCTTGTTTCCTTAGGGTGCCCCAAATGTTTAAAAAGTACAGGGGTTTCAGAGCCTTAAAAGGGGTATTTCCACCAGAGACTTTGTTAGCTTATCACTAGGATATGCCGTCAACGTTTAATAGGTGTGGGTATCACCTATGGGCTAGTTTACACGGCTTTTTTCCCGAAATTTTGCGGGAGGGGTTTAGCCCGCAATTAGCCGCCGCTGTGCAGCGGGGGCTTTATTGTTACGGCGGTACACGCCGTAAATAATTGACTGCGCTTTTTCCCCCCCCGGCGGATTTCCCCAGCGGGTAAAAGGGAAAACGGAATCCCCCATTCCTTAGAACTATGGATTACCCCAAAGACGAGACGATTTCGCGTAGCAGCGCAAATACGGGCCCAGGGGCTGAAATCAGTGCCCAAATCAGCCGGTGAACGAGCCCCTTTGGGGGCCCCCAATGTCTCCGGGAAAGGGGGCTCTGGGAATTTTGTACGAAAAGGGGAGCAGTACACTTGCACACATTCTCCTTTTTTTTATAACAAACTGAATGTTTCTTAAGAGCAACTACCTCCCTTCTGCCGCGTAACCCCCGGGGCGTTCAAGATAGTTTGGGGCAAAACTAGCCAATACCCCTCAAAGTGTATGGTGGGAACACCCCTTTAAGTTTCCAATTGGGCAGATTACAGTCTAGTGTGCCAGAGAGATGTCCAGTATATTCATGAGTGGATGTAAGCCCTGCCTACACAACCCTGCTTCTACTTATTACTCTGGATAAGTAAAAACCTGTCAATAAAAGAATGGTGGACAGGCTAATGCCCTCTCATAATCAAATGGAATCCTTTCTGGCAGTGCAAGCTTCCAGGTTTGACTCAAATGCTTTGAAACTACTGCACTTTACAGCATAAAGGACAAGCTGCTGAAAACGGGATGTTTGTCACTAAATTATGCTGCCTTCAGCAAGGACAGCAGAAGCTATGTGACAGATTCCCACGAAGTTTAAATGTTGATGCCCCAACCATGTAGCACAGGGCAAATTATGTTGCATCATGAAGGGTGCTGTTTGGGATGCTTAACGACTTTCATTTTTATATTTCATTTATAAAGAATAAGCCTTTAAGGACTAGCCAAATTTACTCACAAGATGAGGGTTATCGCCAAACCAATTAAAACACAACACGTTTTGAGCTGATGAAAATGACTGCTGGAAAGAGAAGTCCACCCATCAAACCTTTGTAAGTATTGCAGTAAAAAGCTGCACTTAACCCATGTTTTAATGTTATTGCATTTTGTGTAGTTTGTGTGTTATTTGCTTAATTTTTAATGTGCCAGTAAATTGATTGATTCACTAAACTACTTTTGATTTACAGCAGGTATTCAGAAAATCTGTATCTTGGGTATTTCCAAAAGGGTTTTTTGTAAGCATAATTTCGCACGTATTTTTGCTGGTATTGGGGTTTATCGAGGGGAAATGCCACGCAATCTATCCCCCTGGGCATAAAAATATCATTTATCCGGGGGGGAAATACAATTTTTAACCAACGCGCCGCTGACAATGCATGTGATTTGGGCCGCCCCCCCCCCCCCCCCCCCAAAACACCCACCCCCCCCCAAAAAAAACCCCCCCAACACCCCCCCACAAAACCCAACCCGTTTTTTTCTTTGGGTTTTTTTTCACCCACCAAACATTAAATTTAATTTTCTAAAATTTTTTTTCTTTTTTACTCATGAATCCCTTCC